>LLCE01000060.1:0-222664 GCA_001414415.1 Hymenoscyphus repandus | reverse complement strand
GCTGGGTCACGTCCGTCGCCTTCTCACCTGACGGCAAGCAGGTCGTGTCTGGATCCGGCGATGAGATGGTGCTGCTTTGGGACGCTGCCACGGGAGCACGGCTACAGAAGCTCGAGGGCCACTCCGATGAGGTCTTGTCCGTCGCCTTCTCACCCGACGGCAAACAGGTCGTGTCTGGATCTGACGATAAGACGGTGCGGCTCTGGGACGTTGCCATGGGAGCACCGTTACTAACGTTCGGGGGCCACTCTAGGGATGTCACGTCCGTCGCCTTCTCCCCCGACGGCAAGCAGGTCGTATCTGGATCTAACGATAAAACGGTGCGGCTCTGGGACGCTGCCACGGGAGCACCGCTACTGACACTCAAGGGCCACTCCAGCTGGGTCATGTCCGTCGCCTTCTCACCTGACGGCAAGCAGGTCGTGTCTGGATCTGACGATGAGATGGTGCGGTTCTGGGACGCTGCCACGGGAGCACCGCTACAGACGCTCGAGAGTCACCCCGACTGGGTCACGTCCGTCGCTTTCTCACCCGACGGACAGCTCCTAAAATCTTTGCGAGTAGCGGGTGATTGGGTAGTAGAGGGGACTTCGAATATTCTCTGGCTACCTCCTGACTATCTACCTACTCGTCATGCTATTGGGAACGGAATTGTTACCTTAGGACATGTATCTAAGGGAGTTTCATTCTTTGAGTTCGTACAAGGAGTAGATCTTATAATACAGAGCTAGTATGTATTAATTCCTATTTAATTATGGGTTTGATATGATATAGCTTTTCCTTTTATCTCTATTTTATAGAGGGTCCTAGGGGGACGCCTGCCTTTATAAAAGTTGATAAGTGCCACTCGGTTATTGGAATCTTCTACAATATATCTGTCACTGGCTGCTAAGGCTAAAGCACTTTGAGGAACAGGTTCGATTAAAGAAGGTAAAATTAAGAAGGCAAGAGAAGAGAGAAAGGGAGACAGACTCTTCCTTTTGTACGACTGCTGGAATTGGATGACCCGGTGGCGTAGGTCCAGGGGGCTAAGCGAATGTCAGAGTCATGTGACTTGCAACCGAGCCTCTTCAATAGTAAACCTTTATAATTCCTTAATCTAGATGTTTCTAGAGAACTACTAGTAAATACAAGTAGTGATAATACCCTCCTTGTCCCCTTAGCCAGCTATAGATACCAGCCCCCGACTGCAAGCCTTTAAATTCGAAGGAAAATAAGCTTAAGAGATAGACTTTTTCAATCGCCAATTAGGATAAGCCCGCAAGCTATTGGAGGAAGGGCTTTTACGCAGTCGAAACAATTACTCGGACATATATCTTTCGGCGTAGGCGTGTCTTACGACGACGGAGGAAAAAAGGAGTTATATATAGTTTACCTTCTACTCAGGATATAAGTCTGCTGTGGTTTGGAAAGAATTTAGGTGAAATTGTAAATCTCATCTTTACTTTGGTTCGTAAGAGGAAGAGGGGAATGATTCAGGCAAGTGAAATACGCTAAACAAATCCTTGAAGGACCTCTAAAAGTGCCAAGGGTCGCTCAGAGCCAAAGCACTTCGAGAAACAGGTTTATTCCAGAACTGAAATCTGAGGAGTAAAGAAGAGAGAGAGGGTAGATAGGTGAGTCGCACAAAAGAAATGAAGGATTGAATACGCTTTCAGGATCACAGGTTGGTTACACGGCGTATTGTCGCGTCGTATCGACATGCATGTATGTTCCCGCAGGAGTCGATACCTTCGCTTCCCAAGTGCCGACAGGAACAACCATCCACAGTATCCTTCTCGTGTTTCGAGATTAAGTTGCAATCGCTGCTCATCCTCTTCCGTATCCTTCAATTAGTGATCGCAAGGATGGAGGGAACTGTGCGTCTCTTGCTGACGTCGTATTTGATGCGAAGGTTGTGGATGGTGAGTTGGGGGCGGATATGGATTTGATGGTGGTGGTTGCGGGTAAATCCCACTTTATGTTAGGTGTCGAATAAATCACATGCATATATCCGGAGGTAGACGTGGGTGCCTTTGGATGCAGGTACGCGCTTTTCCCACGCGCTCGATGAGTTGGTGTCGATCTGGGGGTTTGGTAATGAGGGGAGGAGGCGAGAGGGGTAGAAGAGCTTGGTGTTGGTAGGGCGGGGGAGGAGGTAGTGATGATGTCAGCACCATTTCTTAGCTCCCAGCATCGTCGCTTTGAACAAATGGTACAAGTATCAAGTTAAGCACACTCTCTCCTCTCTCCGTCCCTCGAAATCGAACTTTACAATTTTCATTCTGCGAATTACCTGTCACTTCTTTATCATTTCTCCGCATCGCAATCTACCGGAGGGTGGATATATTTAGGAAGGTAGTGAGTGTGAAAGAAGCGAAGATGCCGTCCGCAAAGGGAAAACCTACGGATTTGAAGTTGAGGGAGGAGGTTACTGAAGGTATATCTTATCCCACGGTCTCCCATTCCTTATATTCCTGCTTCTTTTCTTATTTCCCTTATTTGTTCAAGATTCGTGGGGTTGATTAAGATTTACGGAATTGATTGGATACATGGGAGTATAGTGCTGATATGCGTGGTGTGGTTGTGTAGAGATAAAACAGCAACCCAATAAAGATGGTTCAGGGAGAGGAAAGATGGCTGCTTGGAAGGTTTGTTCTCTCTACCCTTTCTCCCTCTTATGTCCCATCTTCCATATCCCGTATATTCCCCTGTCCATTTTCCTCTGTTCACTGCCGGCTCCCCTCCCAAACCCATCTTAATGAGTGTATAACCTGACGGATGTCAAGGCGGCAAAAATTGGCAAAGAATACGAAGCTCGCGGCGGAGACTACGAGAATGAGGCCGGTAGTAAGGATAAACCGGAAAAGGGGCCGCCGGTGAAGAAATCTGAATCACAAAAGAAATCCGAGGTATCTAAAGAAAGAAAATCCAAGAAGGATGAGAAGGATGATACAAAAGATGGGGATGGGGAAGATGGTGAGGAGGATAGTGGGGAGGATAGTGAGGAGGACACTGAGGATGGAGCGGGAGCAGATGAGGGAGAGACCAAAGGACCAGACCACAGAAAGGATGACAAGGCTGAAGATGACAGCGAGGAAGAGGTAGAGAGAAAAAAAGCGGGACGTCCTAAGAAAGCTGATGGGCAGAAGAAGGAGGGGAAGGAGAAGAAAGAACCGAGGGAGGGGGAGAGGAAGAGTTCTAGGGCAAAGAGTGGCGAGAAGAGGAATAGAGGGGATGTGGAGGGCGAAGATGAGGAGAAGGAAGACGACAATGGTGTGGCTAAGGGTGATAGTAAGAAACAGAGGAAGAATGGAAAATCTTCCGGGGGGAAGTAGAGAGATGCGAGGTTTTGAGAGAGATTAGGTGATGTGGTAGTGTAGTATATATGTATTACTATTATAATTCATATCAAGTGAGGGAAGCTATTGCCACTACCATTTCATATAGTAATCTTCTGTAGACAATTGAGTGGTAGAGGGTGTGAGAATTTGTTGTACAGCGCAGATTTACCACCTTCTGAAATCGAGTCGGACCACCTTAGGCTCTCAAATATACTTTGTGAAAATACTATATTTCACTCGACAGACACCTAGAAATATTACGGTATTCATAACTGGCTATAAACCCTATAAACCTTCTTCATATAATAAGAAGAATCTGAGTCGATAATCAAGGACCGGAAAAGGGACCCGAACCCCCTGTTAATATCTTATATCACGCTATTAATAGTCCTAGATGCTCACAACTATAAGGACTACACAACTTCATGTGTAGTATAACACGACGATAAGAGCTTTTATTGAACATCGCTCATCCTTGAATTTCGAGAATTGTCACTGTGAAAAGACCGTGCGTTGATATAGGACGGTCTCTGTCTTTAGGTATTTCGATCTGACATTGCGGTTTGAGGCAAATTTTAGCGTAGAGGAGGGGGAGTTCATGACAGAAATGGTTTGTTGCACTTTGCAAACTCGGACTTCGGGCATTAAGCTCGAGGGCACGTATGATTAGTTGAGGTTGGAAATTCTTAACTATACCTCGCAATCCTAGACTAACTTGGAACAACAAGATCAAGGAAAAGAATAGGAAATAAGTTAAGTTCGGTTTAAAGGCATGAGATTTTAAAGTACACTGCTTTTCGAAATCGAGGCAGCCCGAAGAGGGCGGAGAGGATCCTCGGTTTTGAAAGCTCTCCTTGAAGTCGACTACTTCTCCTTATTTTAAGCACAACTGGTATCATGCAGCTTGATGCAAAGTTCGGATCTCTAGGTTGATGAGTTTAAAAGAATATTACCAGTTTATTACAATTGTAAATGAGGGGGTTTACCGCTTTCGGACTTTTGGACTTAAGACGATGAATTTAAGTCTATATGATCTGAATAACTTTCTAGAGATACGAGGTTAAGTTTTATTACACTTTGTAAATCTGAATTTAGAGCAGCGAAGTCAATATGACATAGTAGTTCAGTATAGAAATAAAGCAAAATAGAGAAGTTAGGCGTTTTGTTGCATATCGCTATTTCGGACACGTGGCAGCAAACGAGAGAACTGTTGACTTAAATTTAACTGGTATTTTGTTGCATATCGCAAACCTCAGTCTCGAATTTCAACCTAAAAAGTTCTGTTCCTAGTCGACAGAGAAGCTTTTGTTGCACATTATAAGCTCGGAACTGAGTAAATAGTTCGAATTAGCTTTTCATAGTAGAATGGTAAGTTTTATTGTATTTCGCAACCTTGCAGTCGAGGATTTCAATAACCTGAAAAGTACTTTTGTTAGTGAAAGGAATATATACCTTATTACCTTGCCTAACCTTAACATCAAGGTAGCAGGTTATCTCATGCGTGAGGTAGGATTCACGATTTAGATTCCTAAGCTATTTCTTTCTTGCGCCACGTACTCCCGTCAGGAAGTTAGCGTTCAACTAGATGGATAAGTTAGGAGTTTTACTGTGAATCGCACTTCCGAACATAAAGTAGCCTTACTCGAACAATGCTTTTGGAGGTATATTTTGTTAAATTTCGTGATCTCGAACTCATTAAACAGGCTGGAAAATACTTTTCATACTCGAAGGAGTATGTATTGTTATATTTATATCACGGTAATAGCTTACCTAGTTTACAGGACATGTCAGACAGAATACGATGCCCGGAATATCTGTTACATCTCACAATCTTAGAGTTTAGTAACTAGCTTAAAGAGTACTGTTGGTGTAGTTAGGAGGTTTGGAATCGTTACCGCCCTTGTAACCTCGGAATTGTGGTAGCAGCTTATCTAGCTCGTAGAACAGGATAGGTAGACCGAAATATCCATGCCGTTCATTGTGCTATGTAGCTTAGACTTCAGGCAGTGAGCCTCAGAGAACATGTCATGTCAGTGTAAACAGGACTAGAATAGAAAGGTTAATATTTCGTTGCACATCGCACCCTCGGTATTCTGTAACTAGATCAAAAAGTACTTCGGAGGCAAGGGGACTTTTAGGTTTGTTACTGCGATTTAAAATTGGAGGTGAAAGTAGCAGCTTATCTAAGGGGATAAGATACTCGGGCCTTCATTGCCCTTCGTTGTGTCAAATTCCAGGCAATGAGCCTGAGAGCACTGAAGGTTGGATCACTGTAGAGAGATTAAGCAATTCATTATATATAGCAATCCTCAAAAGTACTGGTAGAAATATCGTATGAAAGTCTCTTGATTTCTGTGTAAAGCTACGGCGCCTGGCTTTTATAGCCTGCCAGGTCTTAGCTAAACGAGTTATGGTCAGGTGAAACCATAACTTTCTACAGTACTTTTAGAAGCGCGTATGTTTGAGCTTCGATAGTACCTGCGTAGTTTTGAAATCGAGCTAGCACTGCACATTATAAAATAATGTAGGTAGACAAGAATGACTAGCTTCCTCTCCAGACAATAAAATCTCGAACACTTGGCAGTAACTTCTCTTACTACCAGCAGAGAAAAGCAGGCAAGTATGTGATGAAGCCGTTATCCTCTTATCTTCCCAATGGATTTCAAATTGAACTATTGATATCAAGACATCAGAAATATCGTAGAAAGTTCACGTGAAGATCGTTTACCTAAGTGATAAAAACAATCGCCTCAAGTTCGAGGTCCCCGGAACGCTCATTTTGCCTGCGAAGTTCAACAACCCTTTATATATATTCACAATCGAGATTCCCGAAAAACTCAAACCTAGGACCTTTGATTGCGATACGCAACAAAATAGTTTATATGTTCACAATCGACGCCCCTGAAAAGCTCACATTCAGTAGAGCTGAGTACAATGTGCAACAAAAAGAGTTCAATTCTCAAATTCGGGACCTCCGAAACGTTCATTTGCCTATGACATGCAAAAAAAAACAATTCACCTTCATGATAAAGGTCCCCAAATCACTCAAATTCAGCCCCCATCGCGATGTGCAACAAAATACTTCATTGCTCTAAAAACCCTCCGAATCAGGAAACACCAAAACAAAAGTCCCAAAATGTGATGTGCTACGAAAGACTTCATTTCTCTCAATTGCGTAAGCGTGATTTTTGGACGTGTGAGAGTTGAGTTATACCTGGCCACCATAGGTATAGGAATTCTTATCATTCTCAAGCCAAGGTCGTTTAACCAAGCGAGCTTTGATAGCTTTGGGCAGTGACAAGCTTGTCACAATGTACTAGGCGTCGTGCAGGCACTATCCAGGGGTAGGTTGCGAGATAGAAGAAAATGGACCATCTACCTTCTCAACCTCGAAATAAGTCCAGCACCCTAATACATGCATAAAAGTCGTCAATATATTGGTCCATAGATCCTATATGAGCATCCTCCTCCTACTTATGCACAACCCCGCGGCTCTCCATCCCATATACCTCACCCAAAGAAGGGAAATATGCATTTGCTCCAAAAATCAATCCAAAATACAATGCCCCAATTCCATGCAGTAGAAGTGAACGAATAAACAGAAGAAAAACTCCCAAATGCCAAGTATATGCATATTTACCCCTAGACGACAAATAGTAAGAAATCGTGGGTCCTGTCGTGAGGTACCATAAAAGGAGAGAGAAAATGCAGGACGTGGTATCATGCAAAGAGAGAAAATGATCGAGTCAACGCCGGATGACATATATATAGAGGAATATGGACATCGCAATATTCTGGTGTTCTCGTGGTGCTAGGAAACACTACTCAGAAGCCAGTAATCAATTCGTCAAGTTGATGACGTAGGCTATCTGCCAACAGGCAGCGGGTGCCGTGGACTCTTGTAAGGTATGGGCAAGTCTTCCTCGTCACTACTCGAATCTGGCATCTCTTCGAGCATCCGATCGATAGCAGCTTCTCGTTCCTTAGTATTTCCCGAGATCCCGGAATGGGCTCTTCGATATCTAGCACCACTGCTCGCCTCACTACCAGCACTATCACTTGTCGCAGCGACATCGAAACCGACTTTCTTTCCGTGAATCAATCTTGGATGCGGCTGAAACTCAGCTCGTAGAGGGCTACATTGAGGCGACGCTTGACTTCGAGGGGGAAACACGTGGGCCATATTTCCCGAGTTCCCCGGACTGCTCATGAACAATAATGTTTCTATCGCATCCTGCTCTTGGATCGTTTTCTGTGTGGGGGTTTGGATCACCGGATTGTCCCTGTAATCCCCGCGATTGGGCGTTCGCGGGGTCGACCGAAGCGAGGAGCTGGAGTTTCCTCCAGGCATTGTTGGGGGCTTGCTGAACTTGGGGGTTCCAGATCTTCGAGACGTGGCCGTTGGACGGATATCTGCAGGGGGCGCAAGCCCTTTTGATTGGGGAGGTGAATATGCAGATTGCTGAGACGGATATCTGGTCGCTGGGTTATTTACTGCGGAATGATCCCGCCAAAATGATTCATATGTTCGCGAAGGTTGGCCTGTTGTCGAATATAAATCGAAGTCTACTGAGGGACCTTGTAGTACAGCACTTGTCACATTGAGTGCTTGTCCTTGAACTGTTGCGATGGCTTCACGAGGAGATGTTATCAATTTTCGTCGACCATGGAGTGTCGAAGAAGAGGATGTTGGAGAGCCTGCTTGGGAGGCCAGTGATTCCACCTCATCAATTGAATTGGATTGCCACCCATTGTTGACCTTGACCATAGCATACGAAAGACGCGTTCTGAGCTCGGCGGAAATCTAGGTGCTGTTAGATATTATCATCCCGATCAAATTACAGATCATACCTCTCCAATTCTACTACTTGCGGCAGATGTATTACTGATTGCACTAGCATTTCTAGAGTGCCCTTTGGCACGAGGACTCATCGGTGAGATTGCCGATGATTCTTTGACCTGTCCGTCAGCAGTTCGCTTTTGTCCAGCGGTAGGAGAGATTGTAAGGTTCGGTCGCGTTGTCGTGGTCGTCAATGGCTGTTGAGCTGCTGCTGCTGCAAGATGCGATAGCTGTGATAATTGTGCCATAGGTCCATCCTGATTGGTACCTTGCGAGGAGAAGCCTTCTGAGTTGGAAGTCGGTGGTGTAGCTACATCATGGCCATCAGTCGTAGATTGAGATTTTTCGCTCAATGCTTCTGCTGTCGTCGCGTTACTAGAGTCCGGTCGCGGTTCTGTGGCTGCACTTGGATTCCCCTGGAAGCGCAAAAGGTCCTTCGACATATCAAGAGAGCTAGCGACCTTGCGAGGGGTTGGTTCGTTGGCCATCGAAGGCTCCATGTCGATACCCGTCGCGTTTGGCATCGATGTCGCGAATTTACCCGCGTGCTCGTCGCGATGACTCGCTGACTGTGTGACTGCTTCGAGAGCAACCATTGTCCTTTCCTGAGATCCCATCAAATAGCCCAAGCCTCTTGGGATTTCCTCCAATCTTTCCTTGTGTCGTTGTTGCGTGTATATACGTCCAAGGCGTGGAAATAGCCAACAATGTGTCGCAAAGATGGTTTTGGTGGGTGCGATGCGCGCTGGCGGATTCGGTAATAGCGTACTCTGCGCCACGCGTCTTTCAGGCAGTCGAGAAAACCAGGTGGTAATGTTGAGAGCAGTGATACGAATGTCTAAGTAGTTTATAATTCTCTATCAGAATAAATATACTTTGTGGCCTCGAGGTAGGAAGTGTGGTCGAAGAACGGATCGAGTCTGGTCGACGTGCATTTGAGCCCTCACACCCCACTTTCACGCGCGCCGTCACGGGAAGGTCTTCTGACCAATTGCAATGGAGAATAGTGAAAGGCGTTTACAGCCCACGAACGTCATGTCAAATCTGTAGCTGTACCGCAGCACGCGAGATAAATACCGTGGCGTCTCTAGGATTATCTTTTAATGATCCTTCATCAACAATAAGTCATAGTAAATCATCTCACTGCGCTTCACTCCTCGATCTCTATTCCTATGTATGATTCTTTGAAGACCCTAATCAATTATGAACTAGTATACAAGCCCCATTCGCCTCCCTTGAAAAATATCTCCTACAGGAACACAATCCTCTGACATCCTCCCGATTCTTCGAATTGCCCTTCAGGTATCGACACGTCCTGTTGCCAACACCTATTATGCGACACGGCTGTATACCTAACTATTACCTATCAACGGAGCAGTTCTTATCCCCAGGGGAAGTAAATAGAAATCTTTTCTCTATTTTAACCTCTATATTCGTTTACTCAGTCCTTCGTTCAGAATAGAACTCCCTAAAGCACAGTGCTTAGTACTTAGTAACCCTAAACACGTCTCGACGTATCCTTATTGATGAGTAGGTTTGAATACGTAGGATAGCTCAAGTTCTTCAATGAAATTTTAGATACGTCCAGATTACTCATCCGAGATTTTTTAATCTACCAACGGGTACAGCCGTCGATTTTTAGATTGGCTCTGCTACACAGATCAGGTGACTTGAGTTCCCAAGGGGATCCGCATAAGGCGAAGACCAAGGCCAAGGCAGAAGGAGAGAAGAAGAGAAGAGTCGGCAACTGCATGAAAAACATGCAAGACACCTGAAGATGATATGGCATGAATAAGGACCCACGTTGAACATCAAGGAGCAAGAGGGGCAGAGGGGGTGGATAACATGACCTGATTAATCAGCCACCCACGGATCTATCGGATTTGAATCCAATCCAACTTCATCTCGTCTAAGGATACTTTCATAGCACTCATGTGTTTCTCTTTGAACAAACTTGTCTGCCGATATTGCTTATCAACGAGTCCACCTGTCTCCATCTTGTATATCAATAACGCCTTGACGAATCCCAGACGCCCCAGTTTTTTCCCTTCCCTGCCATTCTCACATGCAAGACCACTGATAGAAGAAAGGTCCGTTTGATGTTATATCATCATCTCTTCCTCACTTGTCTCGCTGTTTTCAGTCGTGCTCTCCTCGCTTTCCGGCACGGAGTTCCCATCTACCGCTTTCGATAAGCCGCCATTCGATATTTGTCCGTTGGCATATCCATTGGCTTGACCGTTTGCTTGACCATTTGCTTTGTCGGTTGTCTCCTTTAATGATTTTCCAGTGCTATCTATCTCTACTAGCATTTCGTTGAGTTTTGCCATGACTTCCAATCTATCTGCCTGCGCCTTCTCCAATTTATCCTTCTTAGCTCTTTCAATTTTTGCAGCTTTGGCGCTTTTCCTCGCAGATCTGTTGTCCTGGACTCTTCCGAATGCGAGGACTTGCACTATCACCATGACAATTGTGTACCCCCAACATAGCTGATCATCAGCATGCATATCAAGATATGGTGTCGATCCAGGCAGTGGACCAAGCTTCTCGAAGGTAGGGTGGAGGGAACGGGATGCGGTTGGTGGGGGAGGCACGCAGTGTGAAACGAACGTATTGATAAGATGTAGGATGAAGGCAGGATTGAGGACAATCGCCGGTAAGAGGTAGGAGGAGGATATCGATGGCATCTTGGCTATTTTGTTTCTGCAAGCTGTCAGTAATGTGATCGGTGTACGGGGAATAAGAGTACTACGCGTACATCTTTCCTTCAACCACTACTCCAATTCTTCGCTCGAGATTGAGCCGTATGCTGCTAGAAGCGACTGCACGTCTGCTGTGCTTTCTTTTCCGTGGACAAAGCGCTGCTGTTGGTTGTAGCCTGCAGCCTCAAACTTGCGCCTCGCACAACTCTATCTTGTGGTAGATGTGGCACAAGGAATCGCAACCTACTTTGTCTCACCCAAGATGGCTTTCTATATTGAAAATTTTTCTGACAGCCCGATTGCTCGCTCTCTGAATCTTGTTTGTTTGCAGGATGACGTCGTTGAAGTCTATATGAGGATACTTTTGCGCCCAGGCGTTACGATGTACAGCAATTGGGTAGGAATGTTTCTTCTCAAGGAAGGAAGGAAAGGACGGTTGTCGTCTGGCGACAAGGTCAATCAGGAATAGAATGTTGATGCTGACGAGAACAATGGACGAGTTGATGAGAAAGAGAAAGCTCAGGAAAGCGGTTGAAGAGCTTCTCGGGAATCTGGAGGTCGAATGGTGGAATGCAAGAACAAGCGTCGTTCATGGTGTGGTTCCTTCCCTGTTTGGATGTGCCAGCCTTGGTATCTTTTTCTGGCGTATCACAGAGGACGGGATCCGCGTAAAACCCACAGTTAGTTACGAAGGGTACAATTGTTGTGGCCTGGGACGAACGATTATTTGCCGTTTTGACATGTGTCTCTGCACGGCGCGGTGCACGCTCGGTGTATATGGAATCCTGGAGCCGAGGTTTCTCGAGTTCTGATACGATGACTTGAGGTGTGAAATCCCAGGACTTCAGCTGGCTGCGAGAGGATGTTGCATTTCCAAGGGTCCACGTCCCTGAAGATCGGTAAATTCAACGCCTCAAGAAGCATTTAAGCCACATTTAAACTCTTTTGGGACAGCACGGCGAATCCTTAAGTCGGTGAACATGCAAAGGTAAAAAAAAGTATGTGAACCTTTCTTCGGATTAGCAATATCTAAGTTTCAACTTTTTAGATGGATCATACATCAGATGAAACTAGTTTATATTTCGCTTGTCAAATGATATCACAAGTTTGCCCATGTTGATACACAATAGAAGTCTTAGTCTGGGTTGGTTCTCAGCTTCTCTGTGCGACAGCTGTGGCTCAACTCCACTTAGTGCCGCTTGTCTCCACAGTCAAGCCACGTTTCCATATTGACAAACGTCAGATTTGTCGAGGCAACAAAACTTTTGACTATCTGTTACATACTCTATCAACTTACATGGAAGCGTCCCCTCCCGTTTAACTGTCACATCCCATCCATATATACCTCAACCTCTATTTCTGTATTGACGTGCAAACGCCCACCATGGTAAGACAAGCTTCCCCAAGGACAAACCCCCAAACGCCCAAACCCCCCCAACCACAAATCAAACTCTCAATGAAAGACTAAACTGTCCCCAGAACACCCTCTTCAATACCGCCCTTAAGCAATCCACCTCCCTCAAACGCGATCTCTCCTCCACTCCCCAAGGATCCCAACTCACGCCCTCCCTCCTCGGCCAAATCTCCGCATCCCTCACCTCCTTCTCGCGGACACTAGATTCCTACACCGACCTCTCCAAAACCGAACTCAATCCCTCCAAGAAAGAAAAGGCCCTCGAAAGAATCGACGCCTTCCGATCAGAATTGCAATCCTTCCGCGAGCAATTCAAAGAACTAAAAGCGCAATCCGAAGACGCCACCGCTTCCACAAACAGAACGGAGCTCCTAGGTCGTCGTCCACATAATACATCAACACCCGAGAATCCCTACTGCAACGCAAATGTCGCTGCGTCTTCAACCACACATAACCCATGGGCACCCTCGCCCTCCAACGCAAATTCAAGTCTCGGCATGAACAGCGGCGACTACACGCGCGAAACGCATGCCCTTCGCGAACAATCTTTCTTCTCGAATACTAATAACGCCCTGGATGAGTATTTAGCACGGGGGCAAGCCGTGCTGGGGGATCTAGGGCAGCAGAGGGAGATACTGAAGGGGACGCAGAAGAGGCTTTATAGTGTAGCGAATACGCTAGGGGTGAGTGGTGATACGATACGGATGATTGAGAGGCGGGCGAAGCAGGACAAGTGGATTTTTTGGGCGGGGGTGGTGGTTTTCTTTGGGTTTTGTTGGTTGGTGTTGCATTATCTGCGATGATATGTACAAGATATACGGGGCGTGCGAAGGAAAGAGAAAAGAGGTCGTGGATATATGGCTGTGTGATAGTGATTTGCTGCATTTCTAAAGCACTAGCGAGGGCGTTCAGGGAGTTTGGTTCGAGGTACTCAGGCATTGTAAAATCCAGTGCTGTTCTTTGTATAATTTCAGTTTCCCCCATCAACCTAGGGAGTATGGAACGATATGACTTGACATCTTATCTCTTACTATATCCGTCATCATGTATCTGGCCGACCTCAGCAGCTCAGAAGACCTTGCCGTACCAGAAACGGCTGAAGAAATATTCAGAAAGCTGGATCTTCACAGGTATATGCACACCTTCTGGTTCTAGTTCTTTCTGATTGCTCTTCCCATAGCACCTCCCCTTCACTACTGTGAGATCTCGCACCTCTCCTTTCCCCAAACACTCACCCTATCACCAATTCTACGTACTACCACCCTCGACGCCATTTAATTCCTCACTACACCCCGCAACTCCCTTTGCATCCAGCATGTCCCCCAAAATCGTGTCTTGAAGTCTCTGGAAAAAGAATTCCAGACTTAAAATTAGCTAGTGTCGGCATTGAACGCTCGTTAATTGCTTGTTGGTTACCAAGAATTTCCAGGCAGAGTTGAGAAAGCGACCAGACAAACGCACAGACAGGACGCTACCTCGAGATACGACTAAAGTAGAGGAGAGTTGGGTAGGTTTATCATTCGGTTGGAAGTAGGGGATGTCTACTTCCAGACACCCGTACGACAAGGCGAATCTGTTCGGCGCGTAAAATACAAAAAAGGATATGTGGTCATTTTTGGTCAACGCAAGAGGCTTGCTGGTGAAGAGAAAGTGCGCTGTACGTATACAGTAGGAGATGGGAAGTCCAATGAGGTTATTTGTTTGATCTTCTTGAGACTATGTTGATATGTTGTATGTTGACCCCACCTCGTGACTTTCAGGTGTAGTTTCTACCGTACCTCTCAATCCTCTTCTCCCAAAACAAAACTAGCTAGGAGAATTATATACATGAACACCAAACCAATGATTCTCCTCACTCCATCGCCAGTGACAAGGTTCTCCTCATTCACGTGATACCCTCATCAACTTCGTCCACTGTCCTCGATCTAGTAAGTGCACTTAACAGGCCACTGCTTCAACCCCTTATCACTCTGCACAGTAATAGCTTTTTGAACATCTTGGTTACAAGAGCACACCAGGCCCAATTTAGTTCGGTCGCCACAGCCAATGCTATAGCAGCTTTGCTGGTTGCCTTGGGTATAACAAGTCCCGATTGCAAGGCAGGCGCCAAGGAAGAGAGGTGCTGTATCAACGGCATTACTTTGGCTTTGTCTCTGCGAGAGCAAGATGTGAGTATACGACTTGCTTTGCGCGACTGCTAGTTTAGATGAAGTGAAAATGTCATGCTTACCTCAACTATGCTTTCTGTGGCTGGAGCAGGAATAGCAGAAGCCGTGACTGTAACCAGAAGACAGGCGAGATTAGTAGTTGCCTTAGTGAACTGCATTTTGATAATATGATAAGGTGATCGAATAGAGTTTCGTCAACAGATGTCTGTGCTTGAAAGTGCTTGTGCAGATCTTCAAAGTGCCGAGATGCGAGCAGGAAATCAGATTGACGTTTAGATGAATCAGAAGAATCGATTGATTTAATTTATAATTCTAGGCTTGCTGGGCAATAGGATATATATGTGATTTAGCCGCCAAATAACAAGAACTGGCCACAATTCACATGGGGGGGGGGGGGCGACTAGGTGGGCAAGGGAAGATTCGGCAGTCGATAGTGGTACTGCACACATCTGTACGCTGTACGGTTGCTGGTACCAAGACAAGGTACCATCACAAATCATGAGAAATCAACTCTGAGAATAACCTCAAAGCAAGATAACTGGCTCTCAAAGCCTGGAGCATTCAATCGGCTCCCACTCTGCCCTGCTTTTCATCATTGATCTCGACCTATAGCACACAAGGTTCAGGGAAGTTAACTTAGAGTAATGACAAGAAGAGATTGACTTCCCCACATTATGCGGCAATAATAACGTTGTTAAGGCTCCACTCTTGATGCTCGCTTGAGGATCACAGGTCTGGCTCGGAGGAAAACATTCAAAGCAGGTGAGAAAACCGATGCTACAGACTAAATATGCGGAATATTCCCTTCTCTGCATGCGATGCTTGCTGTCTGAGAGGCACAGCTATCCCAAGATCTTATCAGATCTAGAGATAATTTGCAGATGCAGTCAGATGGTCCACTAGGACACAATACCGTTGGGGTGTCATCCCGATGTCAAACCGCAAAAGCTTAATCAGACCATCTTGGTCCAAACCCCACCGTTGGGTGACTGAGAGATCAGAAAGGGTGGACAGGTGGTGGCTTAGATGATGACATTGAGCCAATGATGGGATATGGAAGCGCTCTGGTCCGAACACCGAATGCGTCGAAATTTTTTCTTCTCAGGCCGCTTGAACACATTCCCGCAAGGATAGAAATCGCCAGAAGTAGCTGGCATGCTCCGATGTGGTTGGGAATCTTGCCTGCCAAAAGCATCAAGGTATTGGCGTACATCGAGACGATACTTGGCAAAGATACAAGGGGTAGAGACCACCCCTAATTGCTTCTTGACTTAGTGGTAGAAAATGCAGAGCGAGGAACGAGTTTTCCGAGACGCCGACGTTGCGTTTGTTCGTAAAATGCCATCGCTCGCTGGGCCGCGCTTCATGGTGGAATACGATGGTCTGAACGTGGGTGTTTTGCCTAACGATCTTTGCGTGTACCACACCGGAAGACGTTCAGATAACGGAAGTGTGGGGTCGTATGTGTAAGGAATTGCCCTCGTGAGTGAGCAATGAATTGCTCGACTTGTCGCTGGTCATTTGTTACGAAAAGAGTAAGCTATCTCATTGACTTCTGATTGAGGAAATGGAGTATGGCTATGTGTAAGTCAGCCGATGAAGAGGCATGTAGTATTTTAAGCTGTGAACCTTGGCAACAAGCGGCTAGACGAAATTCGATAAAAGATGGCAGATTATACCGCGTTTGTGGATTATTCGATGACAATGTCGAGATGATAGGGAGAAGGAATGAAGTGGAGTGGATGTGAGATGAAGAGTGATTAGGACGGACCTCCACATTTCTGTCGGATCAGGAAAGTCGCAGTCCCTTCTCTCTTTCCAGATTAGTGCAACATTTATCCACATTAGACCTTCCAATCTGCCATTTTTTGATGTTAGTGAGTTAATTTTATCCTAACTGCCACGTGGAGGTGACGGTAACTTTTCACAAAGATATATGCCCGCACATGCTCTCAAGCTCAGGCCAAAGCATGCACTTGCGGAAAGGAAATCAGCTGTCATTACCACAAATACGATAAAGATAGCTAGTAGAAACTATCGATTTTCAATGGTCAAGCTTGCCCAATCCCTACTGTTACCACCTAAGGTGGGCCAGCGCAGAATGAGGAGATCCGTTGGAAGTAGACACCCAGTATAATTCCCAGGCCATATATTTCTGCGTTGCTTTCAAACGGCCAATCTTGGTTAGACGGTTTCATGACGATATGCTGGGCTAACTTAGTTGCCTGGAAAGCTTGGATAGCAGCTGCTCTGGTGAGTTGGACAGGAGTCACGAAGGTGAGGCATAGTACAATGAGAGTCGAGACAGACAACCCGAACACTAGAAAAGCCATGATCCGAGGTTTAAATCACTGAATTGAATTTCGTAAGACCAGGCGGTGGTTCGGGAGGTAAATGACAGGTAGGCCTAGCAAGGTGGTTGTATTGAACAGGATTTCAAGGATTTTCTGCGGTTGAGTACCACATAAGGAGGCCACGCTAGCTTAATACAGAGGATATATTGTCCTGTCGAAAAAATATCTAATTCCTACGTCCTCATCCGTCCATCTGCCACCAGTCCTGTGTTTCATTTGACCTTTGTTTAGACCTTCAAGCAACTTTTAGAAGCCATTTACCTACTAGATTTGAGCGTGTAGGCTAAAGTTCTAAAATAAAGTTGTGAATGGTGTAGAAAATCGTGCCCAAGAGAAGAAATCAGCGAACATAGCCTTATTGCACATGAGAGAAATCCTAAAAATTGCTGTTTGGTTTAATTATAAGTTCTATGACATAGTTGTCATAAGGACGTCACTTTTACAGACACAGTAATCCCTATAATCCACACTATTTACATTCTGGTCAGATCAAGCGAGGCTAAAAGTCTCGGGTGTAATGTTGAAATGGAGAAAACCACACTTAAAATTATCACAACATATTTGTTGCTTCTTCTTTTCATCAAAATTGGTCTCATGGCGACGGAAAATGATGTCGAGCTTTCTTTACAAAAGATAGAGACTCGGAGAGAGAGCCAGCCAGATGAATCTACGACTAGCCCTGCTGAAGGCCTACCTTTCGACTCTGGTGGAACACTTCCATGCGTAGACACAATTACTCAGTTGAGTGGTTGGGTTCAGATGAGAATTTCAGAGAGACTCAATGATTATTTTAAGTATTGTGCCAAAGTCTGTATGTACTAAGGTGCTTTACTGATGCACTCTAGCGATATATACCTCCTATTGGCAAGAAAGCTGCACCATGATCTGAGGCTAGCGAGATGGTCACCTTCTAGTTCTGATCACCAAAGCCGATTAAAGAATCCGAGTTGCTATCATCGACATGGCGGGTGATAGTCTCTGGTCTCAACATTTCAACCGGGATGAACAAAATGATTCCCGCAGTGTGTTAATATGTCAAAGAGCTGCCGTTAGTACCCGCTTAATTCTCGCACCTTTCTGTTCTTCTCACAGATCGAGTGCTGATACTTTAATTTCTCTTGCGCAAGATAGTATGCTAACCATGCCTCATGCCAACCTGATAGATATCTTGAGCGGCAAGTACGATCTAGACTCCATCATGTTCTACCAAATGATGCATGTTAGGGAGTGTCACCAATGGGATTGCCCATTGCGTTCTAATGAGACGAATATACGCCGAGACTCCCGTCTAGCTAATTTCTGCATGGTTATAGAACAGCTCAGAAGTACTACCTAGAGTTAGGTTTTAATGGTGGCGAGGAAGGAGAGGACAATATTTCGAAAATTAGACCACAAGCTTTTAGATTTAAATATACCCCGAGGATCTGGCTGGTTGTGAGGCCTAAATCTGCCAATTCTATAGATAATACTGCTATATTACACTGTAAAAGTGAGAACAGTTTGCGTAAAAATGATTTGGTACCAATGAAATCTTCGAAGGTAATATCACTATTATTCATCTAATCGCAATCACCCTCCGACTAAGAAAACAACCTTCAAAAGACAAGTCAACCCTCTAAAAACTATCCTTAAACTCCCCAATCCACTGCTTTACCCTCTCAATTCCACCAAGCAATCTCCTCTCCCCAAAAACACCCACATCAATCCTCGCATCCTCCACGCCATTTCCACTTTCATGATATCGCAACTCGATATCAATCGCAGACTAAACACAAGAAATTAGTTCACATCCTAGTAGTAATTGAAAAATAGCGAACTTACGCAATACCCCTCAAACTTCGCACCTCTACATTCAGGAAATTCTGGTTCAGGGGTGACGTCTACTATTTCCACTGATTCTGAAATTTTCTCTGTAGGCTCAAAGATTCCGTTGGTGGGAGGACCTGCTCCATTATCTTTCAGGATGTTGACCCAGCATTCTACTTGAACGCCAGTCCATGTGTGTATCTCCCCCAGGCTCGCACCTACCATTCCCTGCTCACTTATTTTCGCAATATCGGATTGTATGTCCATCGCTAGCTCGTTGATGTCTCTTCCTAATGGCGCTTTTACTAGAAGTGGTAGGAGATTCAGTGTTGGCGCCACGAGAAACGAGAGGTCTTCACCATATGGTGCGCGGTTAGAAAGGTAAATTCCGAGAATGAGATTTGATGTTGGGGAGAGGGAGATGTGGCGCGCGTATTGGACGGCCGTGGAGGCGAGGAGGAGAGAGTCGACGCTTATGCTAAGGGAGCGGGCGAGTAATTTAAGGGCTTTGAGGGGGAGGTTGGGGTAGTAGACGTTGACTTTTTGTGAGTTAGAATTTGATAGGTTGAGGTGAGGTTGTTCGGGCGCGTCTTTGAGGTAAGCAGCCCAGTTTTCTTTCATATTTCCCATGAGCGAGGGATTGAGGGAGTGAGCGATAAAGGCCTTGAAATCTGTTGACGGAGATGAGGATGGCAGTTCGTGGCCGAGATAGAGCTCCTGTAGTTCGTTGATGACGAAGGGAAGACTTATTGCATCGTATAGCGCGTGGTGGATTTTAAGCTTCAGCACGTGGCTCGTGTTACTCCTTTCAACTGTGAGACTCAGTGGTGGTCTTCTGAGACCTGGAATATCTTTCGGTGTGCAATCCGTCTTCACTTCGTTGTCAGGAATGCGGTAAATAACTTGCAATATGGTATCTTCGACTTCAAAAAACCCTGTTCGAAGGATGTCATGTCGTCTTAATAGTTTCGCCCAAGCATTCTCTAGCCTCCCAATATCGATTTTCCCAGAAATTGAATATGAGAACGTTGGGTAGAACGTCGTTCCCCTTAAAACTTGCCACTGGCGTATCATATACAATTGTCCAGCAGTAGCAGGCATAACAAATTCCACCTCCCAAACATCTTTCTCAAGCTCTTCCATCTCTCTTTTAATGTCGAATTTTGATAGTTCAGATTCCAGGATTTCCTCTACATCAATCGGGGCCTCTTCTTTTACTTCCGTGGACCTACTCGCTACCAATGTCGACATAGCCTGAACAGTCTGCTCATGGAGAATATCAGAGACACTCAACTTCAGACCCTCCTTTCTCAAAAGGGCGGGAAGCTTTAAAATCAATATTGAGTCGAGACCAAGATGAAAAACTGTCGAGTCCTTATTAATTGCTTCTTCTTCCACCCCTGAAAGTTCGCTTAGAGCTTTGCGAATCTTCAGCTCTGTTTCGGGCCATTGTCCGTTGCTATTTTCCACAAGCTTTTGCGTTACTATCTTGCTAAGTGTTCGAGGGCTCTTGAACTTCGGAAGTCCACAAACAGATATTCCCTCGGCATTCGTAACCATAGTCGGAGCGTTCGTATCAGCCACTATCTGATTGAGGACCCAATCCATCATATCCAGCAACCCTTTCGTCTCATCCTCCGTCCTGGCACTCGACTTGCAAGCTGTAGTCCAAATAATCTGATCATCTACAACCTCCATCTCAATACAGACTTCAAACTCAACATCACTATCCCCACATACACTCTCATACAATCCATCTGCTCGTTTGCTCTGTCTTCGCCCTTGGTAAATAAACAGCGTATCAAACAAGCTTGTATTTTTGCTATCAGAAAGCGAAGCAAGAGCGTAAGCTTGTGCGGTGCCAAGTGGGAAGTGTTGGTATTGACGTGTAGTATCGCTGAGATTTTGCATGTGCCCAAGCATCTCTGCCAATGTACCATGAAGGACACACCGTACAGCGACGGTGTTCATAAGCGGAAAAAGTACTTGATTCGCGTCCTCTGTATCGCGGCAAGAAAGCACGGAGCCGAACACGACGTCGAGCTTACCGAGGAGAGACCCGAGGACAAGGGACCAAATTGTCTGACCCAGCGTCTGGAGTGTGATGCGGGAGGTCTTACAGACTGCTTCGACATCCTTTATGGAAATCTGAGAAGTTTGTGAGAGGCGATGTATCTTAGGCTCGGTACCATGTTGCAATTCCTTCCTAGGAAAGGTCACAGAAGGGAAATTCGAAAGTGTCGTCCTCCAAAACTTCTTTGCTTCCTCAGTTGTTGACTGCACAACTTCCTCCAACAAAGGCATAAAATCCGGTCGAGGTTGAAGATCGCCCTCATATGCCTGTTTGATGTCCTCATGAATAAGTCGCATCGACGTCCCATCATACAAAGCATGTGCTGCGGCCATGAGCATGTATGTCTCCCCTCTATCCTGAATGAATTGCACATGGAACAATTTCTGTCTCTCCCTTGCCATATAAATGCCACCAGCTTTGAAGAGTTTCATAAAGAGCTCAAGTGTAAAACCGGGTGGCATGGGTTGCCAGAATTGTGAGAGGTCAACCTTTTTAGGGATGACTAGCGCATAGCTAACTGGGATTCTCGGGTCCTCGACTTCCACGAATTGTGCTTGGAGGATGGGATAGGCTTCAAGGAAAGTAGCAACGGATTTCCGTAATCGTTCTATGTCGACCCCTTGGTTGAGTTTCAGGACATCAAAGTTGAGGTAGCGTTTATAGTCTGATCTGATCATCTCACTGATCATACTTTGCTGCAATGGCGTAGCTGGTAGCACTGCCTCGATACCTCCAGGTACATTAGGCAAATTGTTGATGTTTTTGAGATGTTCCTCCAACTTCTCGCTTAATTCCAGCAGCACAACCTTGGAAGGTGATGCCAACTTCGAGGTGGATTCACCGAGTCTGAGCACCATATTCGCAATGCTATGACTTTTTATTATGGCGCTGACAGGGGTATTGATGTCGTGCTTCTTGAGTCTAGAAGATAGCTTGATGACATCGATGCTGTCCAGACCAAGCTCGAAAATTGATGAATTTTGATGGATGGAATCTTCAGGAACTTCTGCGAGCGCTGCAATCTCGCTTCTTATCGTTCGAGCTTGATCAGACCATGAGAATGCTTGTTCTGGTCCTTGTTTCGCCCTATCCTTGATTAGAGGGCGTGATATTGTGACTGACGTTACTACCCGGTTCTTCTCGGCCAGTCGCGGGACGACCGCTGTTGCTTGACTCTCAACAATGTCCCTCAAAACATCCCCAGCCATCTTAAGCAACTCCTCTGTTCTATCCTTCGTTATGACAGCACCCTGCGCAACAATTACAACCTCAAGCCTCTCCTCATCTTCGCTCATAGTAGCCTCAAAAGCAAGCGGATAATCAGCAACAGGCTCATCCTTAAGTTGTGTCCAGATGCCCTCAGCAAATGTGTCTTCTCCAGGTATAGTACGTTGGAACACAAACAAGCTGTCGAAGAGAGGCTCTCCCATTTTTGCGGGGCTCCACTTCTGAATGTCCTTGAGCGGAGTATGTTGGTAGTCCTGCATGCGCATGTTGAAAGTGTGGCATTTTCTGATTAGGTGGCTAAATGTGTTGGCTTCTCTGGATGCTTCCACAATGGAGCAATGGAAAGGAACTGTATTGAAAAGTGGACCGATAACACCTTCTGCACCTTTAAAGTCGATTGCTCGACCGGAAGTGACCATTCCAACGGTAATAACTGAAGAAGATAAGAAATTCTGTAGCACGGACAACCATGCTGCCTGAACGATAGCTTGCGGCGTGACGCCTAGGTACTTTCGAAGATCTTGAAACCCGGTGATAGTGATGGTGTGGTTAGCGAAGATATAATCCGCTTCAGGAGATGCGATTGCTGGTGGAAGGGGCTCGTAGATCCATGATTTGAGCTTTTCAGTCCAGAACTCCTTCGCACCTTCTACACTCGCTAACGGTCCGTATGGCAAGGTTTCGTGGAATGAAGGACCGTATTCGATATGAGGCTCCTGTTTGAGCTCTTTGATGACTTTCTGAAGAAGGAGCGTGAGACTGATACCATCGTAAAGGCCGTGGAAGATCTGCAATTTTAATATCAAGCCGTCTGGGTCTTTGTTGAGACTTATCGCGAATGGCGTCTTGAGAGCTTCTGACTTCTCTATTTCATCATAGACGATCAATGATTCAATCCAAGGGGCCTGGATATCTTTTAAAACAACTTGCGCAAAGCCATCCTCAGTCCCGACAAACCTCGTCCGTAGGACTTGAGAACCACGAACGACTTTCCTCCACGCATCCTTTAGATCCTCAATATTAACGCGCTCATCAAGCTTGAAAGTAAATTGATTAAAGTAAAGACTTCCTTCATTCTCCAAGAACTTGAATATCATGCCCTCCTGTACAGGTGTACAAGGTGCCACAGCCTCGACGCCTTTCGCTTCAATACCAAGATCTTGACAAATGCTAACCAAATGTTTCTGCGTGAAAGCAGCAACACTCTGTTGAGCTGTAAAGTATGCAATTTCTCTTCCATTTTCCAAATTTTGCTTAGAGGTGTTCAAGAGTGCAATAACAAGATCACCGATGTTAGGGTTATTCTTGATAGTTGATAGCCTCGCGTTCTCAAGACCAGCGTTTTGTAACGTACGGGAGAACGAGATGATTGAGATGGAATCCAGCCCCAATTCGAAGATGTTTGAGTTGCGTACGATAGCTGATGGCTCGAGATGAAGAGCTTGTGCAATAATCGAAACGATCTTCTTATCAGAATCTTGCCAGACCCTGTCCTGACCACTCGAATTGCTAAACATATGCAAATCCTCTAGATTGAGCTCATTGTACTTAGCAGCAAGCTGCTTCGAGTCCGCCTTATTATTAGCGCTAAGTGGAAGGCGTTCGATGTGTATGAAGTGCGTAGGAACCATATAATTTGGCATCCGTGCCTTACATGCGCTTTTCATCTTCGCGATTATGTCTCCAACCTCACTGTGAAGAGGAGTCACGAAGAACGTGACTAGCTGTTCTTTCTGCTGCATGCTATGCTTCAGCACAAGCGTAACGACATCATGCAGTTCGTCGACAGCTTTCTTGATCACCTCGTTGATCTCCGTGAGTTCGAGACGCTGACCCCGGAGCTTGACTTGGTCATCTGCTCGACCAAGAAATATGAACGTCCCATCATGGAGAATGCGTACAAGATCACCGGTACGGTACACACGTATACCAAATGCTTTCAAATTTGGGAATCTCTCAGCAGTCAACTCTGGGCGGTTGAGATAGCCCTTCCCAACTAATTTACCAGAAACACAAAGTTCTCCAATACCACCACGAAGTACCGGCAACTCCGTCCCAGGGCGAAGGACAAAAGAGCCCACATTATCGAACTGCGGTCCAATATTCGAAGGCTTCCCATTCTTTGGAACTCTTGGGTACATCGTAACGCCAATCGTCGCCTCCGTAGGTCCATAACCATTATATATACACGCCTTCTCTCCCCAGGTATCCAAAATCTCCTGTCTCAACTGCTCCCCTCCGGTGATAAACACCCCTTTACAAAGACTCGGCACATCATCTGGATGCAACAACCTCGCCAGACTAGGCGTAAGATCAATATGCGTAATGCCCAAACGTTGAATAGTGCCAGGGATATCCTCGAAGATGAGATCTCGCGGTGCAGAGGCAACGCAGATGCCGACACTCCAGCTCCAGAATTGCTCCAGGACACTGACGTCGAAGTGGAAGGAGGCGAATTGTAGCCATTTTGAGGTAGGCGTCCAGTGGTTGGCGAAGAGGCGTTGGAAGGATAGCATGGCTTGGACGGCGTTTTCGTGGGTGATGAGACAGCCTTTAGGTGTACCAGTCGTGCCGGATGTGTAGAGGCAGTAGGAGACATCTTGTGGGCTGATTTCACGGGATAATGACGGTGTCTTTGAGCTAAATTTACTGTAGACCTCAGGAGGGTCAAGCATGATAACTTCTTGTTGGAGGCGGTTATGTAGGTGCTGACCAGGTTTGCCCGCTGTAAGTACTAGATTTGCACCAGAATCTTCAAGTATGAATTTGACTCGATCGATTGGTGCGTTTGGGTCTAATGCAACATACGCACAACCAGCCTTCAGGATTCCAACTATAGCAAATGATGCCTCAGGGCACTTATCAAAACATATGGCGACAATCTCGCCAGGAAGAACACCATGCCCTACGAGCATATGTGCCATTTTATTCGCCTCCTTGTCAACAGCATCATACGACCAAGTATTACTCGCGAAAGTACCTTGTCCAAGTGATGTAGCGAACTCAAACGCCATCTTATCTGGCCATTGCATTGCTCCTCTCTCCAAGAAAGAGTGCAGAAGAGTAATCTCGCTCTTCAATACAGGCTCTTTGGCTGGTGTTACTGACAAGAGCTCTGAACAAAAATCTAGCGACAAATCGCAAGCATTTTGAGGATGTTGCAACGTGTCGAGGAGAAGCGCATCATACTGTCTCAGAATAAGCTCGGCATGCTCGACAGGAATCATATTCTCCTTAAATGTTAAGCGAAGAGTGAGGTTTCCATCAGCTGTTGGTTGGACTTCCATTGAAACAGCGTAGTCCACAGAGGCTTGCTCTTCTACAAATTTCCATGGCATATGAACGGCATTTTCCGACGAAGGAATCTTCTGATACGCAAATAATGTATCAAAAATTTTGCCTTCAGGAAAACCAGCCCATTTCTGGATTGATGTCAGAGGAGTAAATTGATACTTGTGAAGCTGTGCATTTGAGCTCATGGTCCTGGAGAGCAATTCTGAGTTTGTTCCGCTAATATCACAGCGGACTGGTAAGGTTATGATGCTTGGGAACGAAATTCGATCCGCATCTTCGTGGATTGAGCGGCCAGAGAGAGTCATGCCGAAGGTTGTGGAGTTCTCTCCAATGTACACAGCGAGTAGCCGGCCCCATGCTACTTGTCCTGCTGCTTGCAAGGTGACGCTGTTCTTCATGCAAATCTGCTCAAGCTCAGTAGTTGACGCTTGTGATACAATTTCTCGGACGGTAGTAGTGTCGATTGTAGTTTGACGAGGCGTCAATTGCGGGAATCTGTTGACGATGATCTTGTTCTCTTCTTTCTGCCAGAAAGCCTGCTTGCCATCTTGATCGGCTTGGCTAGCAGATATTATTGCACCTAGCAAGGAGGAAACTGGTGGTTGTTTGCCAAGTATCTCAGAAGCACAAACTCTCGCAACATTTTCAAGGATCATCTGAATTGATCGGGCGTCATAAAGTGCATGGTGAGCGGTGAACTTCATAATAGTTTTGCCTCTGTTTTTGTTGAAGGAAAGAAACCATGGCCGTCGGAGTTCCTGCATGAGGAGTTGAGTTCCGTTCTCACCATCGTAGAAAGGAGGATGGAAGGTTTCGTTAGTGAAAGTCATCATGACGAAGGGATGTTCAGCATCATCAGTCGTAACGAAGCCAGTCCTCAGCATTTCATGCTCTTTGCAGACTTCGGTCCAAGCCGCCTTCAATCTCGTTATAGATAGCGTAGGTTCTACTTCCATCGACATACTGTTGACGTACTCTTGCCCCTGGGAATGTAGGCTCCGGGCAAGCATACCACGTTGAACTGCCGTACAGGGAAGGAGAGCCTCTATGATTGACGGATCCATATCATTTTTGCTGCAGATGGTGTCTCGATGAACTTTATCGAAAGTTTCGAAGTCAAATTTTGGGATTTCTAATAGGGTTCCACTTCGGCTTGACAAATGAGTGGATAACTGAGCAATAGAAGGATGCTCTAAAATGTCACTTGCCATAACCTTATGCCCCAACTTTCTCAGTCGAGTGGCCACCTGCACTGCGCTGATACTGTCAAGACCAAGTCGAAAGATGCTCACATCTTTAGAGATATTGGTCTTTGGGACATCTGTAAAATCCACAAGAATCTCCCGGATACTCTCCTCTTCGGGACTCATCTCAATTGTAGTTGATCCCGATTGTGTCGCTTGTTGTCTCGCCTGCGCCTTCGCTTCCGACTTCTCGACAATCTGACTCTTGACACTTAGAGACAGTATCTGTTTCCTTGGATTACTCAAAGAGTCTTTCAACTTCGCCTCAAACAACTCCAACACTCTCATAGCCTCTTCAGCACACAAAAGATGCTCATAAGAATGCAGAATAAGCTCAATGGTATCATCGCCACGATTTGGAACAACCTCACAGACAACCGGGAAATCCATTGCGCCGTTGTCTTCCACTATTTCCCAGATAGCAGGATCTAGTTCCCTGGATGGCTGCTGGAGGATGAAAAGGGTATCGAAGAGCCGAGAGCCATCAGGGCTGAATTTAGATTGGATGCGACGAAGTGGTGTGAGTTGAAAAGGAAGAGAATCGGCGCTTAGTGTTTGGAGTTTTCGGAAGGCTTCCAGGTAGGTGAGTTTGTGCAGATCTTGGAGACGGGCCGGAATAGTGTTAAAACATGGAGCTACAAGGCGTTCGATGTTGTCTACAGGCACTGTACGACCGCTAACTACACTGCCGAAACATATGTCAGACTCTTGAGTGTGTTCCGAGAGGAGAGCGGCCCAAGACGTGTGGCACACTGCTAACAACGAGGTGCTATTTTTCTGAGCGTTCTTCTCTAGCCAAGAATATGAGAATGCAGCTTTTATGGTGTGAAGCTGGGTCTGGACCGTACTAGTGCTCTTGGTCTTGCGGTGGTCGAAGCTGGACGGTGAGAAACCTTGCAGTAAGGAGCCCCAAAACTTGTCAGAGAGGGACAAATCCGTATTAAGCATATTCTTCAGAAATGGTGCAAAAGATACAGGCGGACTCAACTCGTTATTCTGATAAAGCTTCTCGACTTCGGCGTACAAGACATCAAGTGCCACTCCATCGTATATAGCATGATGCATTGATATCTTCATTCGTGAACCGGATTTTGAGGTAAGAATCTCTATGCTATAAGGAGGTTGCGTTTTGTTTGAGTCGAGAGATTTTTTTGAGCCAAACGCCAGATCATATTCCCTCAGAACCAGTTGGGCATATGGACAGCGAGGCATATCAGTAGGCACAAAGCTCGTCCTCAGGATTCCATGCCGCCTCACCATTTCTCGCCAGCATTCCTTAATCTTCTCAACATCACCATTGACATTAAACAAGACCTCATTTCTGTACATATTCCCAGCTTGTAATTCTCCAGCTGACAACATAGCTTCTTGCAAAGGCGTACAAGGAAGTATACTCTCAACAAATTTACCTGCCTGTTCAAATTCAGCTTTTGTGGCTTGTAGGAAGTCTTCATCGAAAGCAAAGTCTGTTTCGGGTGATGGAGGCTGATTCAATGCTTTATCTAGAGTCTTGGTGGAGAGAACGCGAGCTAGCCTTATGACCGATGGATTCTTCAATATCTGTGATATGCCGACTTGGTAATTATTACTCCCACACAAAATTCTTGCCAGAGAAATCGCAGAAATAGAATCAATTCCTAGGGCAAAAAAAGAGGTTTCAGGGTTGACCTGCTTAAGCGGAACTTTTGTGACCTGCGATACTGCGCTGGCAATGTCGATTTCGAGGCCAGTCCAATCATGGTTTGATGAATCTTGTACTGCGCTTGTGACTTGGTCGAGATAGCTTACATCGAGCTGACCGTAGAGCTTGATGAGCAAACGTTTGTCGATCTTGCCTTGAGTTGTGGAGGGTAATGATGAGATGGGAATAAGAGCTGATGGTATCATGTAGACTGGAAGAGATGCCTCAAGCGACTGAAAGAGGCTGACAATTAAGTCTTTGTCGGCTGGAAGGCATTGTATCGTTGTGTCTTGGTCGATACCTGTTTTGCTTGTCCAAAAGCAGACCAATCGAGTGTCCTCATCTGTGCTGTGAACCAACGTCACACTATCTTGAATATGCTCAGATCTCAACAAGATATTGTTGATCTCGCCAAGTTCAACTCTTTGGCCCCTGATTTTGACTTGGTCATCCTTCCTTCCAGTGAAAGCAAGCGAACCATCCGGCATCAAACGTCCAAAATCACCACTGCAGTATAGGCGGCCATATTTAGGATGTTCGATGATATTCCCAACATTTTTGGTGCTGTCCATATAGCCACGAAAGACCTGAGAACCACCGAAGCAGAATTCTCCTTCTCCTCCTCTCGGCACGAGCGAGAAGTCGCCTTTGCTTGACAGCACAAACGCAGATGTGTTCTTGAATGGTGGTCCAATGTTGTTAATAAAGTCATCTCGAGTAACTTTTGAGTTTACCGTACATATATTAGTCGTCTCGCTGGGTCCATACCCCTGGTATAACCCCCTATCTGCCCACGTGTTGAAGACCTTCTGTGTGACAGCCTCGCCTGCTGTCACCAAGAACTGCACGTTGGGCACGTTCTCGGGGTTTATCAATGCAGCAACGGTCGGCGTCAAACTCAGGTGTGTAACCTCCAGTTTTCTAATTACTTGCTCAATATCACGGAAAATTATGTCCTTCACAGCGGTACATATGCAACCTCCTATTCTCCATGTGAAGAAGATCTCAAATACTGAGACATCAAAAGCATGAGAGCAGGATTGGAAAAAACGAGAATTTCGATCTGCTGGATATAGCTCCTCCAAGACATCTAGGTTACTCAAAAGATTGCCTTGTGTCACCAGAACACCTTTTGGTGTACCAGTACTTCCAGAGGTGAAGATGCAGTACGATATGTCAGCTAGTCCAGACTTTGAAGGTATGTTTCGCAATGAATAATTGGAGAAGTCAAACTCGTCCACTAAGATCACCGTCGTGGTCGAGAGTTTCTTGAGCAGATGTCTTGAGGATGTATCGGCCAAAACGACTCGAATATTTGCCTCAGCTAATATGTATCTCAATCGCTCCTCGGGAACATCATGAGTGAGTGGGAGATAGCCTGCACCAACCTTTGCGGTAGCTAGGATAGACGTGTATAAGTCGATGCTTTTCTCCATACATATGCAAACAAGTTCGTCTGGGATAACATCTTTAGATAGTAGCCAATGTGCGATCTTGTTCGCACGAGTATTTAGTTCTGAGTAAGACGTGCGGTTAGATGCAAGGCCGCCTGACTCTGCAATCCTTGCAAATTCAATAGCTGGCCGGTTTGGATCTATATCTGCCATTTTTTCCACAGTGGAGGTCAGAGTATGGGGGCTCCGGATCAATGCTGGGTACGGATTCTCGATCGAGAGGACCTTAGGCTCAAGGCGGCCAAACAAACCCTCGAGGGGCAGAGTTGTGGACTGTGTCATGAGTCTCACGATGCTCTCTATTTGCTGGAGCAAAAGCTCAACTTGAGTTTTTGGCAAACTTGATTGCTGGTAGTTGGCCTTGAGCTCCACATTGCCGACAGTAGGAATGATCTCTAACGTCAAATCAAATTCGAGGTTATCAACTGTGTCTCTTAATATAACACACTTCCTCTCGTGATCGAAGCTGTGAAGAGTCTGTTGCCAAACAAGGAGAGTGTCGAACAGCGGCTGGCCTGGCTGTATTCCACAAGATGACTTTATATTCCGCAAGGGAGTTACGCTATGCTCGAGATGTTTTCTATTGGTGGCGTTCAGATCTAAGATCAATTCTTCAACGTTTTGGCAAGCAGAAGTGTCGACTCGTATGGGCAACGTGGACAAACAAGGACCAACAATGTCCTCAATACCGGGGATCGGTAAAGTCCGTCCTGAGAACACCGTGCCAAAACATACGTCAGCTGAGCCTAGATAGGAAGCCAAAACCAAAGCATAAGCTGCCTGAAAGATGGACTGCGAACTGCAGCCAAGAGACCTAGCTGTATCTTCGACATCAGCTGTAGAAAGAGCGGTTGCGTGATGCACCACTGCCAAGCCCTTCTTTGTACACTTTCTACTGTGGAAATTCGGTAATTTTCTCAATTCAAGATTTTCGAGGTAATCCTTCCAGTATTGGACAGATGCCCATTCGTCTGTCTTCAAGATACCATCTCGGTAAGCCGTGACTAGCTCTAAGAATTGAACATGCTCATTTGGGATTTGACCTTGCAGAATGGTGTCGAGGTCATCAAGAAGGATTTCTAAGGACCATGCGTCGTATAAGGAATGGTGGAGGTGGATCAAAACTTTGGTGTTCTCCGTAGTTTGAACAATCTGAAATTTAAGTGGATTGCTTAATGAGACCCCTGATAAAGCTTCCAAGTTATACTCGAATGTGTTAACCAGCTCACATTGGAACTCACGTAGTGTCTTCCACACCACTTGTACGAATCCATCAGAGTTGGGAGATTCTGTAAATCCAGTTCTCAGTATGGAGTTGTGCTCAGCAAGCTGATGAAATGCTTTTTTGACTTGCTCTGCGTTAATGGGTTTAGATACCTCTAATTCGATCCAATTTTGGTAGGCAGTCGGGTCTGTTGCTGTCTCTGCCAACATTGCAGCCTGGAGTGGAGTGCAAGCCAAAGTTGACTCGACATCTTTTGCATTCCCATTTAGTATCTCGATGACATCATTAGATGATTTCTCTGCCTCGTGGTTTGACCTTGAGGTTGAATTTGATTCCTGAGTTTCGCAGAGATGCGCGAGCTGTTGCATGGTGTTCACCTTAAGGACTGCAAGAGTGGTCAAATTGAATCCTACTGATCGTAACCTCGAGGCAACTCGGATCGCCTGCAGTGAATCAAGGCCTGCTGCTGCTAAGCGCATGCTGACCGGAATTGGTCCTAGAACATCATGAAGAATGTTTGTAATAATTTTCTCCGTAGGTGTGAGCGAGTTAGTAGGTTCTGGTTCTTGAATATCTCGATGATGTTGGTAATCTGCTTCTAGTCGCTTTTTATCCACCTTTCCGGATGGCAGATAGGGAAATTCTTGCAGCAAGATGATCTCGCTGGGCACCATGAATTTAGGAAGCCATTTTGCAGAAGTATCTTGAATGTCCTCGGGTGCTAAGGAGTTGTTCCCAACCAAAGCAAAAACAACCAGGGATCCACGAAGAACCATTGCGACGACAGTTTTCACCCCAGAATGTTTGTAGACAGCCTCTTCAATCTCCCCAAGCTCAATCCTTTGGCCGCGAAGTTTCACCTGACCAGCACTAATGCGTCCAAGGATTTCGATTGTGCCATCCTGAAGTTGCTTTGCTTTGTCTCCCGTTCGGTAGAAGCTTGTTCCTTTGTAATGCACAAAAGAAAACTTATTCTGCTCTTCTCTGTTCAAGTAGCCATCTGCAAGTTGTGGTCCACCGAGAACCAACTCGCCGGTTTCGCCAAGGGGCAGCAATCGAAGATCGTTTGCTTCTTGACTTGAATCTACGATTGCTGCAATGAAGGTAGATACAGTGTCGAACGGGATGCCTATATTTCCAGGTTTTGTATCAGACTTCATTGCTGGGTAGATGGTGCAATGTATGGCGGCTTCGGTAGGCCCATACATTCCATACAACATAGAACTTTTTGTATCAGAGCCTCCAAATTCCTCGACAATTGGCCCTGTTAACATCTCTCCAATGGTCAACAAGAGCTTCAGGCACGGCGCATTCGCTCTCTTCTGGAGTAAAGATCCAACCACTGTTGGTGTCAGCTCCGCGGCATCAATCTCTAGTTCTGTGATTGTTCCAGGGAGGTTGTTAAGTAGTTGGCTCCGATTGCACCCGACTAACGTACAGCCACGTATGAGAGGAAAGAATATTTCAAACACTGACACATCAAATGATGGGGCGGCGAATTGGAGAAATCGTTTGAAGATAGGAATGTGTCTTTCATGCGCATGTAGAGATTGAGATACAGCTAGGTGGCTCACGGCCACCCCCTTGGGTGTTCCACTCGAGCCCGAAGTGTACATAACATATGCCAGGCGTCCTTGAAAGAAATTGGAGCCTTGTTGGGAAAAAAGTTCGCCGGTTGGTATTGTAGGGAACTCATCCACAATAACGACAGATGGGCCACCATCCCAAGATACCACATCCTTAAACTCAGATGTGGTGATGATAGTGCTAGCTGCAACATCTTGAACGACAAACTTGATTCTCTCGAGTGGCGCGTCTAGATTGATAGGACAAAAAGCCCCTCCTGACTCTAGAATAGCAAGTTGAGAGATGTATAATCCCGGACACTGTGGAACAAGCACTGGAACAATATTCTGGGTGGGTTGGTTGGAGTTCTTGTGCTTCTGTTGTATTCTGCTCGCCAAATCTAAAACACTGAGGCGTATCTCACGATACGTGTACCTCCGTCGCTGATCTTTGCCTGCAAAGTCGACGGCACAAGAATTATAGTGCTGGTGCCATGGTATCAGATTGTGGAGATACTGGGGTCCTTCCAGCAGTTTGGGAGGGCCGTTCAAAATGGATGTTATATCAGGCATAATGTTTTGGCCGCTGAAAATTATCTCTCATGATTGGACCAGCTCAAGCAGGCTCGAGGCGGGCGATCCAACGTTGCGATAGAAGATTCCGGATGCAGCCGAGTATTGATTGCTTCTCAAATTCCGACTGCTTCCAATTGCAGTGATAGATCAGGGTTAGCGAAAGCGTGACGCTCACGTGCTACTGCAATTTGCTGCAGGCTGGTCGAAGGTATCCAATGAGGTTCGATACCAGGTACTAACAAGTGTGTTTAAGAGTTTTGGTGGCGCGAGTAGTTGTTCCGTAGTTGAGGAAGACTGGTTCTCGGATTTTCAAGACCAAATAGTTCTGGATAAGTAAATTGTGGTTTGTGAATAATAAATTAGTTCGACTCTCCGTTCCTAGCAAGTGGCGAGATAATGAAGTTATCATTCATTCCCAATATGAGGCCTCAATCCCACTCAAGCCTCAACATCATGTGCAACCAAGGCTTGTCCAATCCCAGAGCTCGAGTTAATAATCATCGCTTGAAGTGACTTGGTGGGAATGAGATGAATGAAAGAGGAAGGCGGCTCGAGAGTCTTACAAGGGACATTCCGTGCTGTTAGCTTGTACTTACTAGCGTGGTAGAAATGTTGTAGACTACCAAATGGGCGTGTGGGGGTAAATATCATATGAAGATGGCGTCGTGCTCGTGACGTATCGATGCGACGAGAAAGCCGGGATGCCAAGCCGATGGCTGCCACTTAGATGTATATATCTTTCATATATTGATGTCCACTCACGATAAGAAAGAACAACTCACCTTGTCCGCTTGATTTCGGAATTATCTATAGGTTAACCTTTATGCTAGAGCTAGCTGCAATAACGTTCAATCTGCACGACCGAGCATACCTAACCCGCCCACCTGGTCAAGCTTCGAGGATTCGCGGCGTGACCATCGCCCAGCGCGCGTCTAATTTATCCAGCGGCGATGAGTCAAGAGAAAGTGACAATAGTCACAATATGCGTAGTGACACATAATGATGGAGCCGCCTCCGCTTTGGACACTTTTCCCTACATTTCGTTGTGAGAGATGCTTGTGGTTGGTGATGAGAAGAGTTGCGGAGCCGTTATGCTTCCCTCGCGTCTCTTCTCATGGAGCTCTACGGTGGCCGGTACGAGCATTGCGTTTGAGGTAATCCTGCCTTCCGTACAATTCCACATCTTCACGTCTTGGCTTTGAAGCTCTCTTACAATTTCATCCTCCTTCTTTCTACAAACATATCGCAGTATACTGCTCAACTCAACAAACATACCTCGGCAAACTCTTACTCGAATTTCAACTTTCAAGCTCTTTGAATCCACAGGCAAGCTAAATACCAGAGATCAGCCTGACAATGCCGAGGAGGGACTGGAGCGGAATAGAGCCCGTAACACTGATGCAAACGGCATCAAGTACGCAGTACCCTTGACACAATCGACACGGACACAATCGACACGGCCACCATAATCCTAGCAGTTTTGTCCCCATCCGCACCAGGCCGAAGCAGCAGGGAAGAATTTTATCCAGCCCTCCAGCCCGCGCTGCCCAAGATCTAATCAGCAATCAGATCATCAGATTGCAAGGGTGGGCTGGGGAAGGCTAGGAAATATTACACAGAATCTAACATTAACCGAACTCTCCCTACCAGTGGTTCCTCGATTCCCGATCTCGGAGAGAATTCATAACGACGTTGCCGCGTTGGCTGAACATCAACCACTCAAAACTCTAGATATTCAATAATGCCACCCTCAAGCCCCCATCAAGTCACCATGGAAGCCTCTTTCCTCATTTACTAGGAAGGAGTAGATCAGATAAAATCCCTTGGCATCCTCGAGGCAATGTCCAGTAGACTACCCCACCATCACCTCGAGCCATTGCCACAGGTTTTTTTTTGCTAGAGTAGTACAACGGACTAGTACAAAGTCTCGTCAAAGTGCAATGTCGATCTTGACATGGATTTCTGTCCGCAGAAAAACTTACAGTCGAATGTTATTGCATCGCCCAAGCCTCTTGCATCACAGGGGTGGGATATGATATTATTTCAAGATTTCTCCAAGTTCTGCCTCACTTTGCCGCTTTTCTTGCAATGTTGTCTTGATACGATCGACCATGTTGTGTTTGATTATTATGTAACCTCGAGCGATGGAAGAGAGGGAGTGTCGGGAATTATCCCAATCATGCTAGCAACCCTCGGCACCCTGACACCTAAATTACCGTCACGGCTTGCACAGTGCCGAGGCGAGCTAGATCGTCGGCCGACTATGATCGTTCACTGATGCATTATGATGGTGGGCCTTACTGGATTCATTCAGCTATCGGCACCAAATTTGTGCGTGAGAGTGAACTCGAAATGAGCCCTATCCCGTCTATCTGTGAGCTTTCTGCATCCAATGCTCAGTATCAAATCTGTTTTTGAAAACATATTACTGGCTTCCTCTGCATTCGTGGAGATTTGTCTAGATAAGTCATACGGAAATGTTCTTGGACTCTCGATGACACCTCCCACGAACGGTGGGGTTGACGGCAACGCCGCCACCTGGCGCAGGTTTCTGCCAGTGTTCACATACATTCCCAAGAACAGCAGACTAAAGACAACAGGTGCATCATATTTTGCGCTATTCACAACCTTGGAGGATCTTCAGTCCCGATTCATCCTATTAAGTGGTGTTGTTTTTGCAGTCGCAGCAGGCGCTCCTTTACCAATTATCGGCCTTCTGTTCGCAAAAATCATCAATGCCTTTCCACCAACCGAAGAGGAGATTGATCAAAGGATCAAGCAGCTTCTTTCTGTTGGTAAGTCAATAATTCTCGTAATGGCTTAACAACAACAACTAACTCAATTGTGGCATGTGCCTACTTCCTCGTGACATGGGGATGGGCCTTTTGTTGGGGCATAGTTGGTGCTCGAATATCAAGAGTTCTTCGGACGAGGATGGTTGACCGTGCTCTTGGGCTTGACCAAACCTATTATGAAACCCAATGCCCAGACGTAAGTATCACTCTTTCAAAAATAGCACGAGCGCGAGGACTTGCCCTTAGTACACTAAATTCCGAAAAAGGGTTTAACTGTCCTATTCTTTTGACTTGACTTAATTTTCCTATCTCAAATAAGACAATAAATCATCTTCTCTTATCTTGTTAGGGCATTATATATAGATAGCTGGCTCAGCCTGGGATTCAGTTGTACTACGAGAAAATCCTTTTGCTCTTAGACGAGCGATGCTAATCAAAGCCCAGATAACCAGCCGGCTTACTGTCGACGCCCAAATAGTTCAAGCTGGTACCGCAGAGAAGGTAGGACTGTTCATTCAGTCTATTAGCTACTTTGTCACAGCGTTTATTATCGGCTTCACGCTTAACGCCAGGCTCACCGGGATTCTTTTTGCAGCAGTCATCCCATCTATGATATTTGTCGTCTACACAGGCAACACTCTTTTGAGTCATTTCTCCAAAGACAATGCCGATAGTACCACTGAAGCTTCCATGATCGCTGAGGGAGCCATCAAGGCTGTTCAGGTAGTTCAAGCTTTCGGTGCCTTCGAAGTCTTGACCAATGACCATGAGAACCATTTGAAGAAGGCCATGGACTTTGGGGTCAAGAAGGCCGTGACGGGTGCTGTACTCCTCGGGAGCGTGTATTTTATCGCGTAAGTATTCCAATTCTCGGCAGAGAATATTACTGACTCAATTGCAAATAGATACGCTGCAAATGCTCTTGCCTTTTGGCAGGGATCTGTCATTGTAAGGAATGGCTCTGGTGGTGCAGGAACAGTCTACGCTATCGTTCTCTTGATTCTAGATGCGTCCTTCGTTATTGGTCAAGCAGGACCATTCATACAATCTTTCTCCCAAGCAGCATCAGCTGGTCATCGTATCTTCGGCCTCATAAATTACCCAAAAATTCCGATTGATGTCTACAAAGAGGATGGCATTTATGCTGACGAATACACCCTTGGTCCAAACAAAAAGATATCTCTCGAAAATGTAAGCTTCACGTATCCAGCTCGGCCCCTAGAGGACGTACTCAGAAGCGTCAATTTGGAAATTACCACAGGAACAACGATTGGTATTGTTGGTGCTTCGGGGAGTGGAAAGTCGACCATTGCAGGCCTTTTGATGCGGCTCTATGACCCAAATCGAGGGACAATCAGTATGGACGGTATCAAGCTCACAGATTTCAACCTCTCCAGTATACGAAGACGCATTGCTCTCGTCGATCAGGATCCTGCAATTTTTTCTGGTACCATATACACAAATATTAGAGATGGTTATAGGGGCCCGGAACTCCCCGAAGAGGATATGAGGGACAAATGTATCGAGGCTGCGAAGGCCGCTGACGCCTGGAGTTTCATTGAACTTCTCCCGGATGGTTTAGAGACTCGTATTGGCGAACCCTCCGGCACTAAATTATCAGGTGGCCAAAAACAACGTCTTTGCCTCTGCAGGGCTTTAGTTGGGGACCCATTACTTCTTATACTCGACGAAGCAACCAGTGCTTTGGACACAATAAGCGAGGCTTCAATTCTCGCCTCTCTCGGCAAACTACGATCTACAGGACATCGAACCACGATAATGATAGCACATCGTCTAGCATCTGTCAAAACTGCTGACACCATCGTGGTTATGGGAAAAGGTGAGGTTATTGAACAAGGCGACCACGATTCATTGATGTCGAACGAAAGGGGTGCGTATCGTCACCTGATCGAAGCACAGATGTTCTCACGTGAAGAGGAATACGAAACATCGATGGTAACTTCGGACACTACTTTCGATCCAGATCTACTGAGGGAAGAAGAAAAGATATCCTCACCAGTGCCAACGAAGCATGAAATCGGAACAATCAGCCAATCGTACGGCACTTTTACTATCATTAAGCGATGCCTCTTCCTAAGCCGTACAAGGCTCTTCTTTACTACATGTGCATTACTTGGCTCTATGATGACCGGCAGCTTAATATTGGGAGAATCGATCATCTTTGGTCACCTGGTTGAGCTCTTGAACGGTACTGTTCCTTCCGGTCAAGTCAATTTCTTCTGCCTTATGTTTTTCGCCTTGTCGCTCATAGCTCTTTTGGGTTATGTCATGTCGGGCTCGTGCTTTGGCATTGTCTCAGAGTATCTCATCTTTAGAACTCGAGATATTTCGCTCCAAACAATACTTCGGCAGGATATGGAATGGTTCCTCCAGCCTGCCAGATCAACGTCCGCCCTAATTTCGATCATCAGTATGGATTCAGGGCATTTGAGTGGTCTATCCGGCGTCATCATTGGCACAATCGTCTCCGCGCTAGTATCAGTCATTGGCGGAGCTATACTGGCACATATTGTTGCATGGAAGATTGCTATTGTGCTCTTTGCTACCTCTCCAGTAGTGGTGCTTGCCGGATTCTTCCGATTGCAAGTGCTTGCAAAGCTGGAGGAGAAGAATCAATTGGCATATACTGAAGCTGCGACACTTGCGACAGAGGCGTGCAGCGCTGTTCGAACCATTGCGGCTTTGGGAATCGAGAGCTCCGTTTCAGAAAGATTCCACGCTGCAGTTGACAAATATCGCATGCAAACTTTCCGCGACACTGCCCTCGGAAATGCACTCCTAGCTTTCGCGCTCTCAATAACGTAAGTTTTGATATCGCCCTTAGATTTCTGATCTAATGGAAACAGATACTTCGTGTATTCATTATCGTACTGGTGGGGATCTAAGCTGGTCCGATCTGGAGAATATACTCCTCTGCAATTTTTTATCGTGCTTCCTGCAATATTATTTTCAGCACAAGCTGCAGGCCAAATCTTCAGCCTTTCTCCTGACATCGGTCGCGCTAAGGGAGCAGCATCTCGAGTATTTGCACTTCACGACCAAAGACCGAGCATTGACATAGAGACAAAGGAATCTCCGCCATCATCAGCACAATCTGACACCAACATATTGAACGAACCGGCTTTGAAAGGCTCTGTGGTATTCCAGAATATTGATCTGACCTACGAATCGCGTCCCGAGGATCCGGTTTTCAAGGACCTTAATCTGATGATAAGAGCTGGAGAGACTGTAGCACTTGTTGGTCGCTCTGGAGCAGGAAAAACCTCCATTATATCACTAATCGAGCGCTTTTACGATCCAACGAAAGGAGCTATTCTAGTCGACGGTGTTGACATCAGAACGGTGCCAGCTTCGAAACACCGCGCGAGAATCAGCCTCGTTGCCCAGGATCCTGACCTATTTTCGGGAACCGTGGCTTTCAATGTAGGCTTGGGAGCCCAGCCGGGCCATGTTGCAACTAGAGAAGAGATTATTGAAGCATGTCAAGCTGTCGGCATCCATGAATTTGTGACTAGTCTACCGGATGGCTATGAGACGTAAGTAATCTTGTAAAAGGTCGTCAGTTGTATTTCGCTCGCTTATATATCTGCATACTAGGCAATGTGGCAACAATGGATCTCAACTCTCAGGCGGACAGAAGCAGAGAATTGCTATTGCGCGAGCATATATTCGCAATCCTGAGATACTTCTTCTCGATGAAGCTACTTCAGCTTTAGGTACGTCTAATCTGAGATTCATAAGAGCATGGGTCAAAACTCTAGACATACTTAGGTGCTGTCCAAACAATTTGACCATTTATTATCTAAGGAAAGAGAATGTACCTCATTCTCTTTTTCCATCTAGGATATTTGAGTTCATAACCCTAGAAGTTTAAGGACATCCTAGTGATTTGTCCTAGAATCTCTAGGAGAATTAAAGTGTGCTGTACGCATATTCTTGACCTAAGGCGTCACATTAGCCTTGCAGAATTGTGCTGACACGATACTCTACTATAACAGATTCGCAATCAGAGCTGCAGATCCAAGAAGCCATCAACGCAGTGTCTAGCAAACGAACCACCGTCATGATTGCACATCGACTGACAACCGTGCAAAAGGCCGATCGAATATTGGTTTTCGATCACGGGCGAATTGTGGAAGAGGGCCGGCATGAGGAACTTGTAAGAAATGGTGGCATTTATGAGAAGATGATCAAAGTTCAAAATTTGGGTTGAGCATCTTCACCCGGAACTGTGGCAAATACAAAAACCAAGGGCGTCTGGATAGAGGTTACCACAAGGGGATAGCAAGCGGGCATTAGATTGGGAAAAGTTATTCTAGCGAGTATTCTGGATTTGTATTTATTTTTTAATACTTTCGGAAAGATGGTTCCTGTAGTGGAACAATGCGAGTCGTAAAGATACATCATTTGGCAGTTCGTCTATTCGTGACTCGTGCTTTCCCTTCTAGCTGTGCTTTCTTTCCTTTCTTGTCTTATTGATGATAAGTCATATCTTTCCCGCGTCAACCGCAAAATATTTTCTTCTTTTCATGATCTTTCGAATTCTTCCTTTAATCATAATCAATACCCATCCCAGAGACCTCGGGTACAGTACCTGCCTGCATTGCTACTCAGACAATCAACACATAATCACACTACGATCAATTCCGCATGCTCTTTTCTTTTGTTTTGGTTCACCAACCACGATCCTTGAGTGACAGTTGACGAGCCTCATGCGCAGGAGCCTCCGCCGAAAGCTCGCATTGCTAATCTTAGTCGCTACTCGAACATGTACGGCTGCGGCAAGATCTTAGAGGGCGAAGTGATTCAAATTATATAATCCGCACACGCGGGGGGCGGCACAGAAGGACAATAAGTGTACGAATGTGAGTTGGTTCTCTTGTATTATCTGCGAAATGGAGTTGGTTCCTGGGTTCCGTCTGTTAGTGGGCAGCATTGACTCTGTCAAATTCCGAAGTAACATCGCCGTACCTGTAGCACGCTACCTATACACCACCCCTCTCCTCCAACTTCCTCCAAGCATTTTTCTGTGTGTTTTGCCACCATTTCACTAGTTCTGGATACTAGCTAGAGATGCCTAATGAAGAGACTAAAGATGTTGATCTCCGTCATCATCGTGCTTTGATCAACAAGCAAGCACGGGAAACTCCCAGCAAGCAGTCGAGCCAGTTGCCAACGACTCCTCGACGATCGCAATATATTTCAACCGCCACAAACCTCATCGCCAACGCATGTGGTCTTCTTCCGACCCCATCTTCAACATAGTCTATATGATCGATATTGTCGATTGACTTTCTTTTTCAGCCTCAGTCGACGGCAGTGGTTGCAATCAAGAATATTGAGGCCCTTGAACCTTGAACTATGGGGCGAATACCTGTTTGAAGATGAAGATCAGCACACTTAAACTTCCCGCAGTTTTGCAGACATCCAATAGATACACGAGCCGGCATTTTTGTTCCTTTGCATGTTACGTCTTGCCAAGTTTCTCGAGCAGCTTCTAAAGTGCTCGATCGCCAAGATGTAAGATCCTTCTTTCTTCGGGCCTAGAAGAACTGGCACATGCAATACGATAGGTGTTGCAAGTCTCGGAACAAAATTCCATTTGAAACAACGCATTACTGGCTGTAAAGTGCGAATGGAAGCACCCGAAGCGAGTTCTTATGCCACATCAAGACTTCAACTTCAGCATCTGGCGGTTCACTTTCTCCTTCAAGTACCACATCCGTGAAATTTCTCAAAATTCTTACCCGAATGCCACAGAGGTCGAATATGCGCCGATTTCTCGGCCCATCAAGATGTTGCTTTCAACGGGCAAGACACCGCTTTCTGTTAGTTGCGCATGCATGATAGCATCAAGGAGGGGTGGCATAGTGGGGCTGTGATTCAGGGGGGAGCGAAAAGATTTAATCTGATGATCAGATTAAGTTGACCCCTGGCAATTTGTGGCCGCTGAATCACCATCCGATGTCGGCAGCGGGAAGGATCGGACGTGACCACCCAAGCGAGAGTTTAGCGAGACCTTAGGCCAGGGAGGAACGGATCTGATAAGATAATCTTTCGTGCTAGTCTTGACGTGGAAGGCCAATTTCTCCACCTGGTCCCACCTATTTTTTTCCCTGAACAATCCCAGCTGCAAGGCGTCATCATCTTCATATGCACCACTAGAACGGGAAAATGGAACAACAACCATCGCAAGCACTACTCGTATGGTATTGAGGCAATTGAGGCACCCTCGGCACGCACACAAGAGCTAAGTGGCGGCCACGCTGCCACCCACGTCGGTGAAGGCATTGTCTTAGTAACACGACTCGCCGCGGACAAACAGCTCGATCCAGCGCGAAGACATAATAATTGAAAAGAAGCCTCTAGGTTCGTGTTAGGTAAAGCGAAAGCCGACAACGTTGTTGCTGGATGGCAAACTATGGGGGTCTTCTGCCGACCACCCTACCTGCATGCGCATGGGACGAACGAGCGTGGCATAGTGTGGGATGGAGGTGCACAATAGCAATCTTAGAGACTGGGTGGCTTCTGTTATGAACTGGTCAAGAATACCGCCAAATCTTTAGATACGTCCCTTAGAGGATTCAGTATAGTCACTTGGGTTGGTTTAGCTACTCATTGACCAGGGCTTCAGGGCATGTTCGCTTTACAACACCGAGGATAGAGCTCTTGATTTTTTTAAAGAACCGGAGAGTATCCAGATAATGGGCAGTAGACAAGCCGGCTTTGAAACAGCTGATATTTCAAGCCTGCAGGTCCCGGAGACAGCCCTGTAAACCCAAAGGAAAACAGATGCCACTCTGGCAAATGCACATGCACCACCATATCCACACCAGAAAAATATACCATGGATGCTAATAAAACAGTCGATAATTTCTACCACCCGAGCCTCTCCACTTACATCTTAAAAAAGCCCACCTATGGGCCCTTAAGCTTCGACACCATGGCCATGGGTTATGCCGCTTGGTACGTCTATCAATTAACGGTAGACAGCATATATGCAGTCACGCCGCCCCAGACCGGCTTGCAATTCTCAAATACTTCTTCACAGGTTACACTAAGGATCACTTACTTCACGAGGACCACTGCGGAACATTCCACGGATCACGAAGTCCAAACAAGCTCATCCTCTTACACGGGCATAGCCGACCAATCCTATGCCATCGAAGATCTCTCCAGCTCCAGCTCCAACCCCAGCTCCAAGTCCAACCCCAGCTCCAAGTTCAACCTCACAATCACCAATTCGCAATATACGTGTTTAGAATTATCAGTCAGTTTGTATGACAGACGCATGTGATATCGGTTGCGCTAACAAAGTCCAAGGCTTTCCCCAGCAACCGAGCACCCTCCTTTCAGATTAAGTCGCCTTGATCGCCACTTTGTCTATTGCGTAATTAATTTTGCTCATCCGAAACCCCCAAACAATCGGCCATTGCATGTGCGCCAGCCTTGTACTGAAGAATCGAGTTTCCAGAGGAGGAGACTTGCCTATCCAATAGAACCGTCCGCATTTGCAAGCAAGAGGCGGGTCGGGCCACAACGAGCAGATATACTTTCGTGTGGTAGGTCTACGAAACTAGATTGGTGGATCTAAGTGCATCTGATCACCGGCGACTGGCAAGAGAGGGAAACAGACCTAGAGTTGTACGTGTTCGACCCTGATCGATAAATGAAATCGAAAGTCCCTCGAGAACAAGCACTAATTCGCTTTTCTTTCAGCTAAAATCCGAGTCATCAAACATAAGAGGGCTCTCTGAACCTTGAAAACTTCCGAGTAAGCTATCCAAGAGTCGTAAAGGTTACTCACGGATAAATTGGGTTTTGATCACGGGACCTGATACCAACTGGTCATTCTGTCAAAACCTCGCTAGTCCAAACAACTTTCAGTTTATCACACCAAGCGTTCTCCATTGAAGAAGATAATATCGACCGACTTATATCCATCTTCAGAATTCAAGTAAGCAAGATGCAGCCTTCAACCACCCCTTTTACCACTGGCTCTGGCCACCACCCAACTACATCATCACCAACAGATACTGTTTTTGACCTTCTCTGCGTTGGCTTTGGACCTGCATCACTTGCTATTGCTATTGCACTGAAGGATAGCCAGCAGTCATCAAGAAATGTCCTTTTCCTCGAGAAGCAGCCAAAATTCGCATGGCATGCTGGTATGCAACTTCCAGGCGCTAGAATGCAAATTTCATATCTAAAGGATCTCGCAACACCAAGAAACCCAAGATCTCACTTCACCTTTACCAACTATCTATTCCAAAAGGGGCGCCTAAACCATTTCATCAACCTTAGCACTTTCTTGCCAAGCAGAATGGAGTACGAGGATTATCTCCGTTGGTGCGCCGGTCATTTCGAGAGGGAGGGAAAAGTTGCATATGGAATGCAAGTTGAGGATGTTACTGCCGGGGAGAGAAATCAGGACGGTCAAGTTGTGAATTGGGAGGTCACTGCTCGAACACAAACTGGCGATCTGGTCAAGAGAAGAGCGAAGCATGTGGTAATTGCTGTTGGTGGACGACCTGTAATCCCTCAGAACCTCCAAGGTTTGAAACACGTTGCTCATTCAAGTCACTTCGCTTCATCTATCAAGCAGATTCAACAACGGGAGAAGGGACGACAGCCAAGATTTGTGGTTTTGGGAAGTGGACAAAGTGCTGCGGAGATCTACAATGATCTGAGTGAGAGATTCCCTGAGAGTCAAGTGCGACTAGTAATCAAGGGGGCTAGTCTGAGACCGAGTGATGATAGTCCTTTGTGAGTTTCCTCCCAACCTTTCTTCCGAAGTAAATCACGTGGTTCGCTTCAATTTGACCCTTGGAAATGAGACTAATGTATATCAATAGTGTTAACGAGATTTTCGATCCGGATCGTGTTGACGGTATCTATGACCAAGAGGCTTCTGCACGTGCCGCAGCATTAGCTCTCGACAAGGGAACGAATTATGGTGTAGTGAGACTGAACCTCCTGGAGCACCTCTACGACAAACTGTACATTCAACGTCTCCAGAACCCAGACCCATCGACTTGGAGATGTCAAATCATGACCAACCGCGTCGTACGGAAAGCGGAACCTGGCGCCGGATCAAGTATTCTCCTGAAGTTTGGACGAACGACCGCTGCTCCCAACACGCCTGAGAGCGAGGTGGAGGAAGTTATCGAGACAGATTATGTCTTCGCTGCTACCGGGTACAAGAGGAATGCTCACGAGGAGATGCTGGGGAGTGTTAAGGACTTGTTCCATACTGAGGAGAACAAGTTCAAAGTTGCAAGGGATTATCGTGTTGTGATGAAGGAGGGTGGTATTGAGGGGGGTGCTGGTGTTTGGTTGCAAGGGTGTAATGAAGGGACGCATGGGGTAAATTTTCTTTCTCCTTTCCTGAAGATAAGTCTTTACTGACAATTACTTAGTTGAGCGATACTCTTCTCTCCATCCTAGCTGTTCGAAGCGGGGAGTTGGTTGAAAGTATGTTCGGTGATGCATCTTCATCTTCATCGACCGCTGCCTTTCAGGCTAGAATGTCGAAGCTTTAGGTGCTCCAAAACAACTTGAACGCTTACAGCCTATCACGGCGATACGAATTCACGGCAATTTTGTGCCTACCGAGCCTCATGACTCGGCCTTGGATAGCATTTTCATATTATCTCGATTAGAGAGTCTATAACGACCATTGTGAATATCAGACGTATATATGTTTTGGCGGTTCTTTCGGGCGGGATAAGTGATGATGGCTTGCTAGCCACTTTAGGTTGAGAGATATTAGGCGATAGTGACTTGAAATCGGACAGAAATGTAAACGATGAAGAACATTGAAAAGTTGAATTCCTAATTTTAGATATGGTCTTGTTTTTGGCTGTTGTTTTTCTTTCGAGTTTGGGATATCCTTATTGCATATATATATATATACATAGTTCTTCTTACAGTCTTGCCATAGTTCCAATAGTCGTCTGAGGTGCTGGGGAGCGTGCCAACTTTTAAGGCCCTTCCTGTGAGATAGTACTTGGGTGTTATAGAACAAGATTGCTCCGGGGTTCTGTCATCAAAACTTTACACTTTATCCACAATAGAATGCGAGTTTGTTGGCTTTGAACTGCTAAAAGTAAAGCCTCCCCATCGAAAAAAGGAGCGGATGACTTGGCGACTCTCCTAAGAAGTTGATGTGCGGGAAAATGTGTAACTCTAGGAAATCAACAGACACCAACATTTAAGGACACATTTTTGACAAAGAGCTGCAATTTTAAATTCGTTTTGCAAGTGCTAAATGTTAGATGATTTGGAGCTTGGCAAAATAAATACATCAGAATGACTCTTTCCGTGGGAGGATTATGAGAGGGTTATACGCAGTTTGAAGCTATGGAAAATGAGGTATAAATCCTACACCGTGAAATATTTATGCTATGTATATGATTCATGGAAGAGTTGTCGCCAATTTGGCTACCTATTCTCTTTTGCGCCATTAAATTAAGCAGCGGAGATCTCATAGCACATCCATTTATCCTTCAAAGCCCCTAAAGTATGAGTTTTTCAGTGTCTAGTGGTGGGGTTACGGTTGAGATTCATTTGCAGATTATTACCAGATTCACCCTGAATCACCGAGGAAATGTGGTATGCCCGATGATTATTTTAATAACAGTGGTGAAGGAACGAGTTGATAGAAAGACTTCAAGTAGCGCACAGAACACTACTGGACAATGAGTGGGCAAATAGACATCTTCCCCGGTTTCAAAACCCGATCCTTTGGTGCTCACTTCAACCCATCAAGCAACATTTGCAACTCCTCCCACTCTCCTGTCCCCTCCCAACTATCCCTCGCCTTCCCCATAACCCCTCTCACCGCACTCCTCGCTTTTATCTTCCACCCTTTCTCAACCAATCCTCCATCCTCCTTCTCCATCGTTCCATAATTCTCATACGCACTTACAAGTCCATCCGTGACCTCTACAACCTCCTTCCACGCCTCCTTCTCACTCAACCATTTCTCTCCCGCAGCTTGCGTGCTCATGCGCCACGCTTTCTCTGCGCAAGATAAAGCTGTTGTGTAGTCTCGGGTGTAGAGCGCGAGTTTCTCGGCTAATGTCCAGAGCGCGGACCGTGTTGTGATGAGTGGTTGAATTTCATCTTTGTAGAATTGCAACACAGCACGCGCGAGGGAACCGCGTGGTGGTTCGTATATGCCAGTATTTGTTGCGCCTTCACCTTTATCCCGTGAGATTGTCTCGCCTACTAATGCGCGGAGTACGTCAATGTCGATTGCTTCTTCGCCGATATTGGAGGAGCGGATTCGGATTACGTTGCGGAGGGCGAGCAGGATATCAGGATAGGACGGGGGACTGGATCGCGTAGCGATTGTGAGGACGTTGTCCCAAATTTGCCAGTTGGAGTGCGCAAGGGAGGCGGCGCGTTTGTAGGCGGAGAGTGATTGGCGGAGGATGTCTTTTGGAGAACTGTTCTGAGGACCAGACTGGGAGATATCGTCGTCTGTGGGAGCAGCGGTTGGAGCTGTGGATGCCCCAACTGAAATGCAGAGTTTGGAGAGGGAGAGGAGTTCAGAGTGTTTACTTAACAGTGCAGAGCCGAGGTTGGAATAGGTCTTTGCATCAGTGTCGTCGATCATGATACTTTGTTGAAAAGCTATGATAGCACCGTCCCAATTTCCTACGCGGAGGTCTATGTCGCCTAGACGTGACCAGGTGTCGTTGTTTTGGCGGTTTACGACGGTGGCTTGGAGGTATGCTCCTCGTGCTTTTTCTAAATCCCCTTGTTTGGCCCAGTGTTCGCCTAATGTTCGTTGAGCGCGTGCGAATCTGTGCTTAGAAATCTCCCACGCTCGCTCCCAACATAATGGGTCGTTATCGAGGTCACCGAGAATGCACCAGAGACGAGGGGAGTGAGGTGGCGGTGGAGAGCGGATCTCGCCTGACCAAAGTTCAGTTGCCACTGCTTCGGCGTCGATGTCGTAGACATCCATATCTGGGCCTTTGGAAGAGTAGTAAAGTTGCCGACGAATGACCTGGCGAGCTTTATCTTCTTGGCCGACAGAGTGGTAGCAAAGTGCTACCTCGGCCCATAGTTTCAGACGTTTGAAGATCTCCAATGCGCTCACGAGAGAACCGGCGTGAGACCAAGCGAAGGCGAGTTCAGTCTCGATTTCCCAGCGAGTAGGTGTGTTGAGTTGGAAGATGTATTGGAGACGTTCGGTGATGGGCGCTGATTCTAATGCTTTTGCTCTAGGGAGAAATTGTGTTACGCGGATCCCTGGGACGGTGTCATCACTTGGGGAAGATAGAGAGGGGTCTTCTGATGTGTCGGCGATGATTTGGTCGACGATTACTTGGAGTTGGAGGACACTTCGTTCTTGTGTTCTGGATCTGTGGGACTCGATTCTGCTTCGGACGAGCAGGGCTTGTGTGTAGATTTGCCAGTTGGTGGGTTTGTCTGAGAGGACTCGGGATGCGTATGGGAGGACTTCTTCACTGTTGAGTTTGTCGAGAGGAAGGAATGTGTCTTTGATGGTTGCTTCAGCGAGCAGTGTGATTTGGTCTAAGGGATCGAGTTGTGGTTGTTGATCTGGAAGCATGCCTGATAGTGATGATGGGAGATTGTCCACTTTATCAGACATTGGCTTTGCGAAATCAATCGACTCTAAAAGAGTGTCGTCGTTGAGATCAAGAGCTTTTGGAGCCTTTTGGTCCTTATTCGAGAGAGAACTATCTTTGAGAGCGCTCGATAACTTATCAGGCCTTCCTTCCGATTGCTTGCTTTTGGCAAAGACAACCAATTGTGAAATGTCGGTTTGCTGGAACTTTGTTCTCTTTCCCAAAGCACCGGATAGTGCATATTCAAACCCTGATGTGTCTTTGGCCACTTTAACGTCTTCCTTGGCATTTATGTCTAGTCCTTGCATGATATGTATTTGAGCCTTCTCCAACATAAACTGGACCTTGGCCTCGGTAGAAAAGATAGAGCCTTGCACGAACAGTTCCTCTTGTAACGCCTTAAGATCTTTGTAAATGTCATTTTGAAGTGCTGTAGTATCCATAATCTTGCTGTAGGATACTCCAAATAGTAATCGTTGATGGTATGCATTGACTCTCAAACGCATCCACTTTGAGTCGAGAAAGTTTCCTTGAATAACCTGTGGAAAACAGAGGGTGAAAATCATCCGAGCAAGAGAGAAAATCTCGATATGAGGAATATGCTGATATACGGAGACTCCATCAACATCTAAGCTTTTGAGACACTGGTCTCTGAAAATGGCCAAATCCACCTTGGGAGTGAAGACATTTCTAAGATCCAGAGGTGGTCCCGTGACGTTGGCTTGAAGAAACGCGTCGAAGGCGGCCAAACCGGAGATCAGGACAAGCACAGCATCACTTTCGCTTCTGAAGATTCCTTTGTGAAGCGCTACATCTTGTTCTTCCTTCGACAACGCGACAATCTCCGAAAGCCTCTCGAACAAAACTTGGGATGTCGCGTTCTCTAAGATGCTCTTGTATTTGCCATCAAGGAATGCGGTAACAACCGCTGAAAGTTCCGGGACATCTTTGAGGGAGGCAAAGTCAAAGATGAGGCTATCGAGAGACTTGCCCTCAAGTATATGAGTGGTTGTCATTTTTATGAGATTTTGTGAATCTACATGCGATGCTCAAAGTTGGACAAAATTATTTTGGCAGGGATTTGTAAGCGAGAGATTTCAAGTCGCCTCTCCACACAAACAAAGAGATTGCTAAGAACACACAACGCATCTTTTTGATACATATTAAATATCCTACATAGCCAAATACTTTCAACTTACCAGGAACAATGACGGAAACAATGAGTATCGTGGTAGAATTAGTTGCTATTTCTCTTTCATCACGTGATTATGGGAACGGATGATGTATCTTCCGGACCGCCACAGGGCCTGTGAGAGAAACATTTCGGATCAGCTCTCTTCATCTCTTCAACAGACGAGGACGAGAGATCGAGATCGCCTTCAACGCTTGAGCATGGTGGGATCTTGCGCGATATTTCATTGAATTGCCTAAGATTTTCATCTTCAATTTGTTCTATTTTGAACTCGTCCTTGCTGTTTCCTGTTTCACAATGCTTCACTTTGCCGCGTGTTTGGCCTCAAACTTCGGACGCCAAGTGCGAACGACCGCCACACATTAGAGCCATATCCTCGAGCACATCATCATCAGTGTAATGCAAACCTCCCTGGGCCAGTTGCTCTCGCCGTCACGAATTTTCATCGCATCGCAAGAGCCTTGCGACGTCCTCGATGGCTTCATCAACGTTAGCGTCTGTTGCAAAAGGCTTGGGTTTTCCCTTGAGATTTCTATTAAGAGATCTCTTGTGTGTAGTAGCGAATTGTCTAGCGTAACTCATCAGGTACAACGGATATCATTTTTGAGCATCTTCTCTGATCACAGCTAAGGCCTTTGCACCACGTGGCGGTAAAGGGTGAGCTATAATTCACATTTTAACATGACTTAAGCTGTCAGCGACTCTACTCTACTCTGTGGAGTAACTCCTTGAAATTGGTTCCTCACGCTCTCTCAACTCTCGAGACTATTGGACCGTCCACTTATAATGCAGCCAAGATTTCCCAATTTACATGAACTACGCGTCCTCAAATGCCATATGTTTGATTTACTGCCGGGTACCCACTTGGCAGGGAACGACAGCCGGGCTCAATTAGAGACAACGGGCCAAGCCTTTGCACGTCCCACTCCCGCGAGCTTCAAACGTCAGCTCGCTGAGCTCAGGACTTCAGATGGCTTTCAAGAAAATTCTTTTTTGATGCCTTGATTGAAACATTGATGGCTCGTCGTCGCTTCACAAACGCCTTTAAGGTAATTGACTGCGGTACCAATAGCTTTGTTCATATTCCAATGCGTTGGATGATTCCAGAGTAAGCTTAAGGTCTATCACTGATTGTTGCAGAGAGAATATATATTAGTGGTTTTGCTAGCGTTTGTCTCTCTCTCACGGTTGGAATTCGTACGGTTCCACCTGTTTTGCTTTCGCCTCATTGATGATCAGCGACTAATCCCTTTCAATCCAGATTTCCCCGGCTCTCTACCCGGTCTTCTAATGTTTCATGGATCTTCTCCCTAACCGCGGGGAAAGTACTTACTTTTCCGTCCAGTCGACTCCATCGACTCGTCAAAGAAGACCTTTGAGGGGGCCTATCGTCGACGAGTCAACCCTTTTGCATCGAAATAGGATGAGATGAGTATCACTGAGATGTCACACTGATTGATGGTATATGACATCCTCTTGTGAGCTAAAGTTCTCTACGTATTGACTGTTGGAGTTTCTCTTAGAAATAATCCATCTCAGATTTTAGGGCACTAAGTGCAATTCCGGTAAGGCAGTAGATGGCGCTAGTGTGTCAAGGTCCCCCATACGCGCCTTCCCCCTATTGAGTGACATAATTTTCACGTTACGTGTGTGTCAGTCTAATGACTTGGCGATATCCGCAAGACATTTGCCAAACATCGTTCCACTCCAACGGTTCTTAGACTGTGTCGTCCCATCATATTTCCGTTGACACCATGCAGCCAAGGGCCCGTCTTGGTATTGGTCTACTTACTTCTACAAGTACCATGGAATAGCATCAAGAGTCGGGTTATTCTTACGTTGTTTTCTTGTGCTGGCGCCTTTGACATTCTTGAACACTTTCAGCTTTGTTTTCTTGTAAAGCCATATTCTCTTTGCCTTGAAAGTGGTCTATTTTACGGCCCTGGCGGCCTTTGATTGCGAAGTTCTTCGCCAAAGCTAGTCTTGAAGAGCGATAAACATAATGTCTGAGATGTCCTGCCCTATGTCTGGTTCGAGTGGTGGAAAATGTCCAGTGGGCGCAAGAGGAGATCGCATAGGATCTCGAGGGTGCAGTTTCATGAGCGGTGCACAATCCGGTGATCTTAGAACGGCTTTCAATGTAAGTTATTGTAAAATCTGGTATGCATAATTGACTTACATGATCCGCGATAGATACCTTCCGACGTCGATCCGGGACAATTCTTACGCCAAAGGTCCATTTGACGCAGCTTCTTCTTGTTAAACACTGACTAATTTGGAGCAGGGAGCGCAAGGCTATCAACGAGATGCTTTACTCTAATATACCTACGATGGACGTAATCAAAGAAAAGCAGAACACACATGGCCAAAAGTCACTGGACACGTCACTCAATGTCAGTGAACAAGACTTGCTCGCTATAGCTCTCGGTGCACCTGCAAGACAAGTCATCCTTAGAGCAGAAGAAGTCGGACCACAGACAGGCTGGAGAGATGGTTATCTAAGCGCAGAACACGGCTTCACCCCTCCAGATGTCGATGCTCCTGCAGGAGCCCTGGCCAAATCGCCAGGTCGAGTATGGTCAGATCTATGCGAGCGCATGCCTGGGTGTGTAGCCCGTGGTCGAGTACGTGAGTCTGTCGCTGCTCTACCCGTAGTCTCAGGAACACCAGACGTCATTCCAGACAAAGCGCTATGGGCTGCTTTGGTGTCTCTTGGTATGCTTTGCCATATTTACAGGTACGAGGCGAAACATAATGGGAGCGAGGGTGTCAGCGTCAGTTCACGAGCACCAGCAACTGTCGTAGAGATGAGTGACGATCTTGGAGATGAGTTGAAGGGGATTCCAAGGAGTATCGGGCTGCCATACTACCAGATCAGCAAGAGAATGGGTCGATCTTTACCACACATGACTTTCTACGACCAAGCCGACTACAACATTAAGCACCGTGATCCTACATCTACCTATCCATATACTGGTCGATTCGATAATACAGAGGTTAGATGGCCAATGTTTGGTGACTCCTCAGAGAAAGCGTTCATGAAGGGTTGCGCTGACACCTCAGGTTAGTGATCCCCCTAACATTCCGTTAACAGTGGTTAACACTATTAGCATCCTTCCAACATGGACCTGATGCTATTGCAAGCTGCCAGGAACATGTGATGAGCAAAGACAATGACGCTCTGCTTCGAGATCTTATCAGCCTGAAAGAAATTCTAGAGAGAATGCCAAATGCTTTTCATACGATTTCCCTGAATCCATCTTCTGGAGAGAACTATGTCTCGCCCACTGAATGGGTGAGGTGGGCAAAATGGTCCACTCCATTATCAAAAAGGACGCCCGCAATGTCCGGACTACAATTTCCAGCATTTCTTGTTATGGATGCGTTTCTTGGCCGCAAGAAATACGATTCGTTTCTGGGAGTTGAAGGGGTGCACTTGCGTGCCTGGGCACCTTCCAATTGGAGAGCCTTTATGAGTGCGATCGAGAATTACTACCGAGTCCCCGATTATGTGGCGCAGTCAGGAGATCCACGATTGATGGGAGCCCTAGATGGTATCGTTGAAGCGTACACAGGAGAGCGTGGTTTCATGGGAACCCATAGATACAAAGTGTTTGGCATGCTTGAAGTTGCTGGCAAGACTGGCAGGACGGAGACCAATGGAGCATCTGGCGCTACTGATGCTAGCAGACCGTGGGAAGCTACTCACCAGGAATTTTCTCAGGCAATGCAAGAACGGCTGGAGCCTTTTCGTGGGAGTTTGGGGATCGAGCCTCATGAAATGAGAGGATCCTTTTGGGAGTGTCGATACAAGTCAAGAATTTTGAGCAGATCATTCGTTGATTCTGATGCCAACAGATCCATCGCCTCGGTCATTTTGGACATTCAAGATACCGGAATCACATTCCAGCCTGGAGACCGCCTCGCTATCATGCCACTTAACAGCTGGATGGAGTGTGCGAAAGTTGCAGCTGCATTAGGCCTCGATACTATGCTAGATCATCCTGTCGCTCTTGACAAACAATGGTCACGTTTTGCGGCTCATCTTGGTTCTGTTTCAAGAACCTCAGCACCCCATTTGACGGTGAAAGACATCCTTCGACGAGGCCATCTCTCGCCCCTCACAGAAGAACTTATCATGAAGCTCCACAATATGCTTCGTGCTTCATCCAATACTGTGCTTCAAGTTCTGGCCACTGAAGAATGGCCCGTGCGAGCATCGCTTGGCGACGTTCTTCAAGCCTCTGTCGCAGAAGTATCCTCCCATATCTGGGATCAGGCCTTTGACCTTACTAGAAATCTCTCTTGGCTTGCTGAACTTATTCCCATCGAAGTACCCAGAACATACAGCATATCTAATTACCCAGAAGAACTTCTCCCGTCCACTGTTGACCTCACAATTTCGAGATCCGACTACAAGCTCTGCTCAACCTTTTCTGGGCCCTCCACTATCATACGCCACGGAGTCTCTAGCAACTTCTTGAATCCAGTTGTAGACAGTGAGGATGAATTCATTGCAGACGACGACGAGCTCCTGATTGGCGTCTCACGCCCCTTGTCTTTCCAACTCCCCATTGACGATGCCGCCCCATGCATGATGTTTGCGGGTGGTAGTGGAGTGGCTCCATTCAGAAGTTTCTGGCAGGCTCGTGCAGGGTCTGTCGGCAGAAATATGCTCTTCCTTGGAGTCCAGTCGAGAGAGAAATTCTGTTACGAGCACGAGCTTAGACAGTATGTCAATTCTGGTTATATGGAGGTATACACAGCCTTCTCTCGTGACTCACGTGGCCTCGCATATGATAGGCGCCTTAACGACTTGGTCGAGAAAGAGATCTCTCCTCGATATATTGATGCACTCATTCTAGAACAGGGCGGACAGGTATGCGACATGGTGATGTCTAAAAAGCAAGGTGGTTTTGGAGGATACCTTTACGTTTGTGGATCTCTCTCCGTGTTCGACTCTGTCATGTCTGGAATTCGAAAAGCGATTTACAATCACCGAACCACTAGCATGGAGTCGTCCGATGAAATTCTCAACATGGCTTTTGCAGAGCGACGATTTATGCTTGATGTCTTCATGACCCCACGACCTCTTCCATGCAACGACCCCACTATTCCACTTTCGCAACTCGCAATGCACACTGGCCATGAAGGCTCCAAACTGTGGATCGGTGTTCACGGAAGTGTGTACGATGTAACCGACTTTTGTCCAATGCATCCTGGTGGCACCAATATCATCAAGTCAAATGCAGGTGTTGACTGCAGCAAAACATTTGATCTTCTTGGTCACACCAACAATCCAGAAGTGTCGAGCCTTCTGAACAAGTACTTCATCGGCAAGCTTTCACCAAAGCCAAACTTCCATCATTCAGAGGAAATTGGGATGCTATATGATCTATGGTCCGACTATTTGAGAACATCCGTGGAGACACTTGTCGCTCATCAATTTGAAGTTCAAGAGTTTATGGGGTCGTCGAACCTTTGGTTCCAAGGAAGCATGCTCAATATGGGTGGGGTCCGCAGATTCTATCACCATCAATCGAGACTTCTTCAAAGCGGCTTCTCATCCCTTTACGGAGCGAAATTACAAGAGCTCTACCTGAAGCTTTCCTTCACACTCGCAAACTCAGCGACAAGCTCTAACCCAAGCCACCTTCCCGATATTCTTGGTATAATTTCTCGCGCGAAATGTTCGCCAGATGCCATGGCAACATCTAATGAAGTCTCCCAGATCGGTCAGTTTACTGCCGATAGTGAAGCTGCTCGATTCCACGAAAGGGGCATCATTAATTACGCCAAGACTTCCGTCAAGCTCAACATGGAGCTTCTCCAAGGTATTCGGGAAGAAGCTTGCCGTGGCATGGACGTCTTCGACACAGTCATGGATCTCGACGCGCCATCCGAGACGCAAAGATGTTATTACCTCTCAGCTTTCCTTACCAACGTAATCGAACGTATAGCTATCAGATTAGAAGGATTCTACGCTAAGTTGGCCGAACACTCTGTCTACACCCCAGAGATCGAACAGAACCCTGCACGAAGCAGATGGAATCTTGTTCGACGGAAAATACGAGACGGTTCTTTCTTCGTCCTAACACAGGATGTTGCTCTTTCTACATCAGGACCGAAATCTCCTCGAAGGGGACAAACAAGTGTTGAGTTCGATCAAATAATCAGCCAAATCCAGCAGAACATCAATAATGCCCCTAGACCAGCGCCAGCAGCTTTAGATCTCACGGAGATTCATGTTGCTCGAGGTAGAGCACCACAGAAAGGGGGCATGTCAGCCTACGAAACCTCTCAATCCGGTGCCGCCGTCAAGAACATGTCCGCCTTCTTGAACAGCAACATGCGTTCCATCCGTCGACTGTCAAAAATTCCTACTGGTGGAGTGAGCATCGAACAACTCATGACCACCTACGGTCAACCAAGTAAACACCATCAATTCCAAGTTACACTTCCCACACCCCCATTAAGCCGTTCACCAAGCCGCTCTCCCTCTCTCAACGGTGACACAAGCTCCAAGATGAACATTCGTGGCCGTGGCCGGTCGTCCTCGTCAGCCTCTCTAACACAACAACCTCCTCTCCGCCAACGTAGCAGCTCGAATCTCCCTTCGCCGCCAATGTCCGCTTCTGCAGCGCTGCCGAACATGCTTAGCAAGATGAACCGCAGACAAAAACCTGGATCCGTACCGCCTTCACCAGCGAGGATTCCTGAGGATGCATTTATGCCATTGTTGAGCAGACGCGCAACTCACAGCGCGAGGACATCGATGGCTTCTGCTTCTGGGGCTATGAATCTACATAAACGAGGTCCGTCGATGACTGGCTCACTTCGAGGGTTCTTGTTGCAGGAGAATAGAGTTGCGCCGACATTCTGATTGGGTGCCTGCTTGAGAACTGTATGAACTGGGGTGATAAAAGGGGAAAAGTTTGGCGTTTTTTAGTAGTTTTGTGTTCTCCATTGGAAACCCTTTGCTTGTATATGATACCTTCTTTAGAGAAATCTTTTTCTCGCTTAGCTTAGACGGGCAATTGATAAGGATCTTGCCACTATTTTCCCTTGCGTGCTTTCTTGTAATGAGCGACTCAGAGTTCGATTTCATCTCCAGTGGAATACCGCTATTCACAACAGCATTTTGACATATTCAACCCCTCCATGAAAGAGACGTTCGTGATATCAATATGATGTTCCTCTCGCTCACGTGACAAGTTTCCCGTAGGGGCATTGATGTGCGAGCCGAGCCCCTAGAAAAGTGCTAGAACCTATCAAGCCACAATGCTAGGTGTGCCGACTCCATTTCGCGCCATGGCATCACGTCAGTGTCTCCAGAGTATTTCGGGTATTCGTTTCTGTTGAAGCGGAGCCGCGTTCTTTGTACTCGGGATTGCACTGAGAAGTACATGGCGGTGGCTAATAAGCTCACGGTCAAGGGCTGGAATCATGTCAACAAGCGCCTTGTCGTAGGTACGCCCAGATGGCCAAGGAGAGAGATTTGGTGGAGGCTTTGCCATTACCTTGAATTGTGTGATGGAGAACGAAATAAGAACCGTAGGACGTGGCAGTTTTCGTTTATTAATTTTAAATTGGATATATTCATTTTTACTTCCGTCAATTCTACTATACGTGCAAGTAACATTGAGAGCCCTGACTTACTCTGCTTATCGAATACGTTCAACAACTACCACGGGTCCTAGATCTTGAATTGGTACCTGAGCATCACGAGGCTTGAAATGGAGACCTTAAGAAAGATCGGAGGCTTTCTCGCTCCCGAGGCGGAAAAATCAGACGACGGTCGTGATCAATGGCCCTCGCGAACCTCCTTCATCCTTGCTTCCATGGGTGGCTGCGCAGGCATGGGAAATCTCCTCCGTTTCCCCTCTCAGGTCTACAACAATATCGGGCTTCAATGGTTTATCCCTTATCTCATGACCATCTTCATCATCGCCATTCCCGTTCTAATCCTCGAGGTCTCGATTGGTCAAGCATATCGCGGTGGCTGCGTTGTTGCTTTCAATAATATCAATCAGCGCTTGAAAGGTACGGGACTTAGTTTGCTCTTCATTGCGTTTTGTGTTGGGCCGTACTTTGTGACAAATCTTGCGTGGATTATGGCCTATTTCAGGCATTCATTCACGAGTCCGCTTCCATGGGAAGGGAGAGCGCAGGAGTTCTTCATGGAAAATGTAGTTGCGAATGTCGATGCTGTTGTTGAAGGTGGCACCTACGTCCAGTATCCAGGTGTTGCTCTGATCGGAGAGACTGTAGGATGGTCAGCCTTTACTTGGTTCCTAGTCTGGCTGTGTATTTTCAGAGGTGTCGGTATGACAGGTCGCGTCGTCTATTTTACTATGGGGCTTCCTATTGTCATTACTATTATCCTCATCGGCCGTTCCGTCTCGCTCCCCAATGCAGCAGATGGAATCAGACTCTACTTCGCAACTTGGAATGGCGACCAACTTGCTGGAGGCCAAATCTGGCAAACAGCTTGCGGTCAAGTCTTCTTCTCAACAGGCGTCGGTTTCGGCTATTTCACCTCATATGCCTCATACAATCAGAAATACTCAAACGCCGTCATGGACTCCATCATCATCGTCTGCAGCAATGCTTGTTTCGAGACCATCGCAGCATTTGCAGTCTTCGGCTGCATTGGCTTCCTTCAAATGTTTCCAGATCCAAATGTCAGAATTGGCAGTTTCGACATCGGCTTCCTGACATTGCCTGAAGCTGTTGCCAATATGCCTGGTGCAAACTTCTGGGCTGTCACTCTATTTTTTACGCTCATGGTCCTGGGGTTCAGCTCTGCGTTTGCGATGTTGGATTCGATTGTGACGCTTGTTATGGATGCTCAACGGCGGTTTAATCGTCCTATCGTGGTCACTGGTCTCGTAATTCTATCTTTCTTGTTAACACTGCCGTATTGCACGCAGTTTGGCTACTACCTACTCACTGGCGTTGATAGATGGATTAATGATGTTGCCTTGGTATTCGTCGTTTGGGCAGAATGTATGACATCCACAAGTGTATATCGGTGGAAAGATGTCTGGGGCCAAGTTGGGAAACTAGCTTACTCCATATATAATGGGTGTTTCTTGTTAGCAATGATTTTAGGTGTCGCGATCGGCCATGTTGTTCATCCTGGTGCTGGCGCTGGAGTCGGAATTGGTCTCTTCATTGTTGGAGCTATCGGTTCAGTTCTCGTTGCGGAGGAGCCTGATACTGATGTCCCAAGCTTCTGGAACAGAAATGTGTCGTTGAGAAAGTTTTTCTATCTTGCCTTCTACTCGGTAAGTTCACTCCCTCTAGTCTCAATCACTCATTTGTGGTGTACACGCAAACTTACACTTTCAACCAGGGGAACCAACTCACAACCGACCTCAATCTCATCGTCGCAACCGGGAACAACTGGTCCATCCCTACCTTTTGGGCTCCTCTTCTCCGCTACATATCCGCGCCCATCCTTTCCATCGTTTACGGTTTCTCCTACCCAGGTTTCTATGCAGTCCGCAACGACCCACTCCATATCTTTGGCTTTGCAACCGCGCATATAGCGCTTATCGTCATTGTACTGGGATTAATTGTACCCAGCTGGTTTGATATTTTCATACCTCTGGAGAGGAGGCATGAGGGAAAGATTGACTATGCGCCTGGGGTAGCTGGGGGTTCGGTTGATGTCATTGCGGGCAACGGGTCTATGAGGAGGATGGAAGGTGGAAATGGTGACAAGGTGAAGACTATTCGTGAAGATGGAAGGGAGGATACATTTAGTGAGACAAGCAGTAAGTAGGACAAGGATTGGTGGTGAGGATCGCGATAGATTTTAGTTTAGCGTTAGAAAGAAGAACAGTCATGTTTGCATTTGTGTCATGATCTGCCAAAGCACCAGAACTTTCCAACGCAATCTAGCTTTGTCTACAAGCCGCAAATTCATATTTGCCCATTGTCAGCCCTTGTTCCATAAGAGGTGGTGAAATTCCACAGCAGAAAAGATTGCCTTTGAAGAAGGAAGTCCTCACATGCACTGCTTTGAGACATGCACAGAAAAGCAAGAACACAGGCCGAAAAGGTGAGTATAGCTACATGAGAGGAAATGGGATCACTACAAGGTTAGATATAAAGAGTAGGGCAATGTATTTTAGTGATGCAGTGAAGATGCCGAGTGGCAAGCAACCATATTTTCAGGAGACCCCTTCTACCTCGCTTAGCACCCTCATTCCTGGGAACACACTTCATGCTTCGTGTGCTTGGATAAATTTTGGCCCATATTGACGTAGTAGATAGAATACAAACACTAGTAAAAAGGCTGCTCTAGCACAACTCATCCTCTTGTATGTTTTCGGGGCCTATGGAAAACTATTCGTGGATATCCACGTACTAAACAGCACCTTCAGGTCATATACCCTAGTTTTGAGAACGAGATAACTAACAACAAGCTTCTTGCGTGATTTTTCTCATAAAGATTTTGTTTCTAATGTAGAAAATAATGTATCATCTTATGTTGTGTAACCATCACGTGTACTTCACATCGATGAGTTGACTAAATTTACGGAAAGACAGCTATTGCATAGGTGAAATTATAAGAAGGGCATCACATGGACCCCTTCTAATGGCTACCTTGAACGAGCAGATATGGCATAGCGATGACGTAAGCTCGTCAATTACCTCTTTCAGTTGACCTTCAGTAAGCCGACACGTTGTGGAGCTACGAAGTATGTCCGTGGATTTGCTGCAGGAAGTATGTCAACATCGAACGTGAACGTCGAGGAGACGTCAACTCTCTACATCTTCCTTTAGCTCCACTTTAACCTTTTTATATAAGCACACTAGCATGTTCCAATTTAGCTGAACCTTTTCTCTTTTTGACAATTTTCCGGACGGTATCACCTTTTTCTGGTCTTGCTGTCAACATATTAAATATTAGCTTAATGCCTCCTCAACTTCACACCACCAAACATGGCCGACATCCTCAACCCCTTCCACGGCATCTACGTTGAAGTAACAATAACCATCTCTTCCACCCACGTCCCCGAATTTTTCACAAATATGAAAACGGCCTACGATACCGTAATTGCAGAACCAAAATTCACCCTTTCGAGATCTTTCTCAAGCCAGATGAGCAGGTATAATTTATTGGGTGGAGTGGCGGTCAAAGGATATGGATTGGTTCCTGAATGCGCAGTTCAAGGTATTGTATACCGTATTTTGAAGCGACGGAGAAGATACTTTTGAAAGAACGGGAATAGTGGGCATGACGAAGGATAGTAGAGGCAGACTCCATCACCAAAATCGCCACTTTAGCTGTTTCGTTGTCTTCATCAACATTCGCCTCGTCAAAATCTGCCATGGATATCTTCCCCATGTGAACAATCACTTTTAACATCCTATAAATAAAATCTCATCTAGCAAAAGAACTCCCCCTCCCCCCTCTCTCTCATTACAAAATGAAAATTATCCCTCAAGTCACCTCTAATCTCACAAACCATCCTTTGAAAGTCTCCCCATCAACTCAGAAATCTCCTTGGCTGCTTCCGAAGCCCATTCTCTTGCATCATCACTAAGATCCCACCTCACTGAAAAGGCCGAAAATTGCTTCTGCCAGAAGCCTCATCTCTCCTCATGTAATCCCGGCAGTGCTTTGTACATAGACGGACTGTCAAAAGTATTTCAACTAAATTTCGGCTCTAAGTCCTTACCGTCACGTAATAACTTCCCTGCGGTCAGTATTTAGATCGCAGCACTAAGGATATTATCCTCTAGCTCCGCCACCTCCCGCTGAGTCTCCAAGGTACTCCTCAGAACATCCAACCCCCACGCCGCCAGATTGGTCGCAAGACTCCGCTCGTGCTGCATTGCAGTTACAGTCGTGGCAGTGAGCTTACTGATTTTAACCGACTCCTGCGCAGACCAAGAGTCGCCACGTAGGAAGGAGGGCCAATGTCGACCGTGGTAACTCCACTGCTCGTCCATCGTCAACCCGAAGATGGAAATTTCATCCCATCGAGTGTCCTCATGAGCAGACCATATTTCCTGAATTTCGTTCCACAAGTCAGGTGAGACGTTCCTATGTTGATGCTCCAATAGAACTTCAATGAGGAGGAGGCGGTGGTACCATAAGTAGTTGTAGGGAAGTTGAAGTAGGATGTTGTTGATCTCGGCGTAGATCGTATATATGTAATTGTGTGAATAAAGCACTGAGCCCCAGAGATAGAGTAGGTAACTGCCGTCTATGACCACCTAGTATATTTCTGCAGCTGCTTCATCAGGGTTTGTGTTGTTTTGGAGGTGCACTTCGATGAAGGCAGAGGTATGGAGACGATAAACTTTGGACATAATGTTCTAAGATTGCGATTACCGCAGGGTCATTCCGTAGAGGCGCAGTGAGGCATACACTTGTTGACGGAATGACCTTAAGCGAGAGGCCCCTTGAGTTCGGTCTAGGATTTTTATCAACTTTGTACACCAATATCAAAGTGTCAAAGAATATACGGATACCAGCCTTAAGTAAATTTTACCTACTCACCTATCCTCAACTCTAAACCCCTTCCCCTTTATACTCATTTATATCCCCCTCCCCGCCAACCTCACCAACGCCTCCCCCTGAACCCTCATTCCAACCCATCCCTCCATCCTCTCAGCGCCTACACTTTTCCCCTCATAAAACTTAATACTAGGCTCATTCCACTTCAACACACTCCACTCCAGCCTTCCACCCTCAATGATCACCACCTCCCTGGCCAGCTCTGCAAGTAGTGCCCCTCCATACCCATTCCCCCTAAATTCCTCAGGGACATATAAATCCTCGAGGTAGATGCCAGCGCGAGCGCGCCAGGTGCTGTAATTGTAGAAATATAAGGCCAGACCAGCTGGCTGGTTGGTGGATGTTAAAAGGAGAAGGGCGCGGGCGGGACGAGTCGGAGCGAGGGTAGTGGAGGAAGGGGAGTCAGAGAAGAGGATGGTGTTTTCGAGGGAGGTTTCAGTGGCTTGGACTGTAGAGGCAGGTTCTTTTTCGTATGTTGCGAGGTCACGGATGAATTTTAGGATGGTTGGGATATCTGGTATATTGTGTTAAAAAATTGTAGTTTTGTATGAATGTTGTTGTGAGAGATGGAAGGTAGATGAGGGGCACACCTTCAAGTCGAGCTTGTCGGATTGTGGTTCCTTCCGGCACTGGCATTGTGGTGGCTGGGATATGAATCAGTTGAATTACTACAGGAGATTCTTGCGGAGGCAGATATGAGAGGAGATGGTCTTTGATATACAAATCTCGAAGGCAGGATTGGCAATTGCTTGTCAATTGAATTTCAATTGACAAGCATGAAGGGCGTCGAGGCGGGGCAGGTGGATTCCGGCAGAAAAAGTAGCTTGCTCACCGCCATCGCGAATCGCATCCAGGGAAAAGAGTGACCTCAACTTAATGATGTAGCTGGCATACATTGGAACTTGACTCTGGTACTAGCCGTACGTGTAACACTGGTACCTAATTTGAGGATTAATTGTGATGTTGCTAGGTAATATCAGAATAGGTATTCGCAATGATTCTGAGTGGGAAAGCTGGACGATTTCCCATGGTCAACTGGCCATTGAGAGAATGTGAAGTCCTCCCTACATTGCAGATCCAAATCCTATGGCTACGTAGGATGGAATGCTATAATAATTTCTTTCCAAGCTAAACTGGCTTGCTTTCAGTGTCTTTGGCGGCTTGTTGCTTCTCGCTCTGTGCTCGCCTCACCACGTTACGTCTTCTCTTTTTCTCTGACCTCACATCCCCAACATTTTTGAAATCCGTAACATCATTGATTCCCTCGATCAAGAACTCTTCCTCTCCTGAAATCACTGGGATAGCTCCTGAATGCGAGGGAGCTTTGTCACGACCCCACTCCACTATCCATTCTCCTGTTTGTTCATTCTTCCACATCTTCGATGAAATGGCCCAAAGATCTGCATAAAGTCGTCGCATCGAGCGCTGATAGTCCTGAACCTTCCACCCTGCATTAGGCAGTACGGGCTCATCTACCGTTAATCCTTCTCCAGGCTTATAAACAAGCTTCCTCTTGGCTCTAATTGGATCCTTCAAAACATCTAACACTCTCCTGTTGCTCGATGCCCTTGATTCTTCCAGTACCGGGGTCCAGCACCTGGGAGGTTTTCGTGGCGGTATGGGCTCTTCCACTCGTAAAACACCTGTAGATATATCCCGTATTCGATCCCATTCATAGCGGGGAAGTGGCGGGTACAATTTATCCAACGTTTCTGCCCACCACTCTTTGCGCAAAGCAGCCTCTCTTCTCTGCGGGAACGGACGACCCCATATGTTTTCCTTCGGTATTGTTGGCGTCAATCCAGGCGGCTTTGAAGTGCCTCTCTGTAACTCTGGCCTCTTAACTTGGCTCTGGAGGAAGACCATAAAGCGCTGTGTTGGAACTAGCCTCTCGGCATGGTCTGACCAGTTGTTGTTCGATTCCACCAACTCCGCTAAAGCCTTGTGATCCTGTGGGACATCATCTAGGTCTGGTTTCAACAGATCTCGAACCAAGATCCTTCTTCGTTTTCCCTGCCTTCCGTATCCTGCATATAAGACCTTCCTAAACTCCTTCAAGTCCCCTTGATTGGCGCGTTCAACGCATTGTATTTCTGTGACTGTTCGTTTTAATCGAGTCTTTTGCCGATTTTTGTTTGCAACCTTGACTTTGAATTGTGTTCTGGCGCGATCTTGTAGCCACACTCGAGAAAAGGGGTCGGAGTGGTAGGATAATGCGCGCAGCAGGTGTCTGTAAACATGGATAGCATTCTGTGTATCGTAGGGTATTTGTGAAGGTTTCCACACTCGTACGACGGTATTGCTCAGTGGCTTCGGCATTCCTACCCTGATAGAGAGAATTCTTAGCTGACAGGGAAAGAAGTCGTGACTCTCGCGTTCAATTCTAGGTGCGTCATCTCACATGACGCATTATCGTTTTGTTCATAGCTTGCCATTTCCAAACATATTTCCAGATATACTTCCAAATTTCAGAGACAGTTCACTTGAGCTGTGGCACGGGCCTATGTATGGTAGGAGCGTTAGAGTGCAGCTCTAAACGCGTCTACCCAAATGGCTTCAGAATCATTTTCAAGTCTAATTAAGTAGATAGAAAGCAGATGTGTGGTTCCAAGACGAAGTATCATATGCCGTACAGAAATCATAATAGTAAAAGGTCCTCACTTCATCTGCAAATATTTGTTGCTCTGTGTTTTACTTGATCCACCCCTGCTTGCTCTCACGCGAAGGATTCCCTCGTCGCGTCATCTCCCGAACGGCGAGTGATCCGGCCGAGCACCAAACCTCAGCCAATCAATATCACCTACTTGTCTCCCCACATCCTTGAAAACCACTTCACGCGCTTCTGTTCTCAACGACACGTCTCCGGCCAAAGGAACGCGTCTGGGTCACCATTGACCGCAAATAGTTGCTTGCTGAAGCGACGACCCATATAGACGTCTCGTCGGCGACGACTACGACCGCATTTTGGTCCAACATATCCCAGTCATCCAGAACTCAGCTCTTCAGCGACAGCTTCGCAACTCCCTCTCCCCTCAATCTCCGATATATTGACTACGTTTCTCTTCAATTGACCCCTATGGCCTCGACGACAATCACCTCCAATCCCCAACCTCTTGCGACTACTTCAAGTTCTCGTCAAAATCATCTGAACAGACCTCCGTCCTTCTCTTCCATCTCCAGAACATACGAAGACCAGGAAACACAAGCGGCTCGGCCGGCTATGTCCTTCAGCATGAGCCAGGGTTCCCAAGGGAATGGCTTGATGATGCAGCCAGGACAACCGTTCAGACAGTATGAGGGCAATAGTCAACAACAGCGCAGAAACTCTGCGCCGCAGATATACTCTGTCAGTAGATTTCCTGACTCGAGAAATGACTTGCACTAACCTTTCTTAGGCTATCTATTCAGGTGTAGATGTATATGAAATGGAGGTCAATGATATTGCAGTAATGCGCCGGCGTAAGGACAGTTGGCTTAATGCCACACAAATTCTGAAGGTAGCGGGAATCGAAAAAGGAAAGCGAACAAAGGTGTTGGAGAAAGAAATTCTGATAGGCGAGCACGAGAAAGTTCAAGGAGGGTATGGAAAATATCAGGGTACTTGGATCAAATTTGATAGAGGGTTGGAGTTCTGCAAACAGTATGGGGTAGAAGACCTATTAAGGCCGCTGTTGACCTATGATATGGGTCAAGATGGTGGGATCGCAGGACGAGGTGGAATTGATACGCCAACAAAAGAACAAGCTATGGCTGCGCAACGGAAGAGGTTATATACTTCGGGAGCAGAAAACCGATCTGGGGGACAGACTGGTACTTTTTTCAAGAACATTTCGAGCACCGCTTCGCATGCAGTCGCCGCGATCAGCAAAGCACGATTTGATTCTCCTGCTCCTCGAATACGAAATGGCGCAAGCTCCGCACGACCACCAAGTTTTAGTCGACAATCGTCGCAACAAAACCTCGCCTCGCAAGAGAACGCATATCCAGGTGGATCGCAACAAAGCATGCAAAGTTTTGCATCTAATAACAGCTTTGCTGCCAACGGTCTGCCAGACTCGGCATACTCAACTCAGTACAACGACGCGCGTAACGGTGACTTTGAGGAGCCTCCAAGAAAGAGGATGCGTCCCTCACCCGGTGCAGTTGAACAGCATCAGATGGACGGCTACTACGATCTATCAATGCGAGAACCTTCTCCAACTGAAGCGAACGAATCCTTTGCGTACCATTCCCAGATGACCCAAGGCGATGAGCACTCGACACTTCCACCTCTACCAGGCGCATCTAGTCAAGATGTTGAACAGAAGAAGAACCTACTCCTGACACTATTTACCGATGCTGCGCGGACGGATTTCAGCAAACATCTTGTTTTCCTCACTTTGACGCCTCAAGACCTAGATACCCCGATCGATAAATCGTCCAACACCGCCTTGATCTGGGCTGCGACTCTTGCTCGTATTCCTCTTCTCCGAGCATTGATTGCAGCTGGAGCGAGCATATATAGGGTCAATCGTGTCGGAGAGACCGCGCTTATGCGCTCTTGTGTGGTCACTAACAATCTTGACCTTGGAAGCTTTCCCGATTTACTTGAGGTACTTGGGCCTACCATAGAATTTACAGATTCGCGGTATCGAACCGTCCTTCATCATATCGCAGTTACTTCTGCCGTGAAAGGTCGAAGCTCCGCTAGCAAATACTACCTAGAATCACTTCTCGAGTTTGTCGTGCGTGCAGGTACAGCTCCCAACAGCCAGCAGTCTCAATCATTCAGTAGCAACCAAGCCGCTGCTCATACGATGAACCTCGGTCGTTTTATGTCCGAAGTTGTGAATATTCAGGACAAATCCGGCGATACTGCACTGAATATTGCAGCTCGTATCGGCAATAGAAGTATCATCAGTCAACTTTTGGAAGTCGGCGCAAACCCAGAAATCAAAAATCGCTCTGGCCTATGTCCACACGACTTCGGCGTTGGAGAGAGTTCGGGCAACAATGAGACCAATTCTGGCCGTATACCTCCACCTGAGAGAATGGCCTCACGCACAAATCAGACGAGTAATGAGATTATAGCCTGTAAGTTACTCGAACCTCCCATGTTATATGCAACTAATTTGGCATAGCTATTTCCTCCATGGTGACGGATGTGGAACGTGAATTCACGAAGGAGTTGGATGACAAACAAGCCAGAATTGACTCCCTACATGCTCAATTACGAGAGTCTTCGGCATTACTTGGAGAGCAACGACGCCGTCGGGATCTAATTGAGACACAGGCAAAGGAACAAGCAGCTCGAAAACACAAGCTTGCTAATTTGACTAGAGCTATGGAAGGAGAGCGTGCTCGGCTGCGGCAAATGCAACAGCAAATGGGTCAAGCCTCAACGGAATCAGATATGAACCTTGGAGATGCGGATAAAGGACTTAGTCATCCTGCACTTCCCCAAAATGTTCTAGCAAGCCTCAATTCGCAACCAAACCAAACTGTCGGCAATCTAGATCAAGCACAACGCCAGCTCCTGTCATCATTACCGCCAGCACACGTCTTGCGCGCACGAATTAGTGCATACCAGTCTAATAACCAAGATTTAGAACAAGACGTTCAGGATCTCCAAAGCAAGAGCTCTGAGTTGGCGAACAAATATCGGAAAGTTGTGGGATTGTGCACAAATACACCAGTGGACAAGGTTGATCAAGTGGCCCCCAAGTTACTTCGTGCCATCGAGAGCGAACCAAATGTAGATCTTCGTCGGATTCGCGAATTCCTGTCACGAGTTGAGGTTCCGTCATGACGAATTATTGGTTATATCACGACATACATTGTGCATTTGCATTAGGAGATTCGGCGTTAGTTTTTCTGATACCTTAAGGGTTAAATGACTGAGATGAGATGAAGTGTTCGAAGGATCACGATTTCCTACTCTAATGTGTTTTGTCACAAGGAGAGTCCTGGAAAAGAATAGTACGCGGCCGATTGTGTATATTTGGAGGGTCGCGTGTAGCTGGATAGCAGCGATGATATTGTTAATAAAAAATCACGAGTCACCTTATGATGAATTAAAGACTGCTGTCAAATTAAGCACTCGCCGAGTCTAGAATTCGATGTAATATGATTTAGTGGTCTGACTCTTCTGTTTTTGTTGTAAGTGGCAGGGTCGGTGGTCCGAACCATGGATTCGGAACAATGGTCAAGATTTTTTTTTGGATTTCAGATGGCTAGAGAGGAAGCTAAGAAATTAAGGACAGGTATAGAATATAGGTCCTTCCCACCTTGGAGAGGAGTTTTTTCTTTCTCTCGCACACAGACACGAATTTTGCAGGACATACTGAGGATATAGTCAGCTTCGGACTTCTTATATTGGCTGGTAATCAAGGTACATACTATCCTACTTCCTTTCTCCCAAATTTAGAACTTTACTTCAGATTTGTGCTTGGTTTTTTGGGCGATTGTGTCGTCGAGCTGTTTCCCTACCTCCGTCAAGCACTCGACGATTTCCTTCATGTCTGTCTGTCAGGTTGGGGGCTGGCACGATATCTAGCACGATATCAGACCTAATAGTTCCCGAGGCCCTCAAGACTCTTCCAATTCTTCGGTTCAAGGAAAATTTACACCAGATGTTCTCGAATGGCGACGAGGGTTTTAGGCGAGTTCTGTTTTCGCGTTAATGAGAACTTCTACCATGGCATTAACTCACAACTGCCTCAGTCCTACACACACACCTCAACCTTCACAATGAAGTTCCCCGTCCCAACAATAATCCTTCCTCTCATTCCATTCATCCTCGCCACCACAATCGACCTCGACCGCCGCTTCAATAACGACAACGCCCTCTGCCAAGTCATTGACTGGAACGGCCGCATCGGCGGCTGTCAATTCCTCCTCCAGGACCCAGCGGACTTGCCGAAATATGACGGGATGGCCCCCAGCAGCATTCCCAGCATGATGTGCCATATGGCATCCAACCGGCTAGGCCCTCGCGCCAACTGGAGGCAGGGGGATTGCATGGAAGTGTTTACGGGGAGTCGGAGCGATGATACGAGTAAGGTTTGGGGCGGGTGTGAGGTTAGGAGAGCGTGGAGGGTTAAGTGTCCAGAGTGGGTTGAGGGTAGGACGGGGTTAGGTGATAGGGGACGGTGGGACGAGGAGAGGAGGAAGATTGATGGTGAGGGTAGAGGGATGGTGAGGAGGAGGAAGGGGATGGAGGAGGGGGACTGGGCAGAGTGGTATGCGTATGATGGGGATTATGAGACTACAGATTGGAGTCATTGGATCCCGAGGTCGGTGAAGTCGGTGAAGGACCTTTTTACTGGTGTTCTTAACAAGGAACAGGGCGAGAAAGGTGAGAAGAATTGAGGACTGGCTAAAATCTGTAAAAATTCGGCTTCTTGGATGTATTTGAAAGTTAGTGCCAGGTATTGGGGTACTTACATTTAGAGTTGATTGATTAAAATAAAGCTATTGTTAAACTTGTCCCGTAAATAAGGAGCGATTTGCTGACTAAAACAAATGTCAGTGGGTAGTTGATTGTATGAGGTTATACAAAGTAATGAAAATAATGAAATAGTGGGTTGGGTTTACAACATATTACCCGGCTCTTTTTCCAAAGCAAGTAGAAGGGACTTCTACGGCAATAAATTGGTTCGAGGCTTGTACATGCTAAAGACGGATAATCTAAATAATTATCTCTACACCTGGGTAGTTTTTGCAGTCCAAACTTTCGTCAACACATATCTGGCTCTTTGTGATGAAATAGTAAAATGACTCTGAGAAGCTCAATAACTCCAAAAGTGGATATCAGGCTCATTAGAGCGGCCTCATATTTTCGGCCTAGCTCACGATGTGAGTAGGTTATATATACTCAATCCAAACCACTGCGTCAAGTTAAAAGAAGCAATTGAGTATATGCTAAAGAAAGAGGGCATAAGATTAGCTTTTGAGAGCCACTTGAAGGATCGGGCAGCTCTTCACAAATGGGGTTCTTTTTACGTCTTTCGCAACTACCTGATGCTTTTAGGCTTGGTTATACAACACTACGTAGCACAGATACACAAAACTAGTAATACACTGGTCGGACGACAAGTCGCTTTCATGACAACTATTCATCTCTATAATGCTAGTCAACAGACCGGTGAGATACCCTCAAATCCAGGTGTATGAAATCTTCCTGCAGGATTCATTTTCCACTCTCGAGATTACTTGAGCTAATTGGTCGGCAAATAGAATTGTGGACTGGTATTGAACAAATGATCGAGTGGCAACGTAATTCTCAGCTTTTCTTAGGTGAGAGGCCCCAAAATCCAAAAGACACTAGTAACTCGTTCATCCAGGCAACTTTCATCATGAATCTGCTGACGGGCGAGCGAAACACCCTACTGCCGCTGTGCCAGAAACCCTTTTTGGGCAGTTACTGTCAAAGTAAAGAGCAACTAATGTAAAATATTCCTATAGCAAGGTGAAAACAACCTATTAATTAATGGTGGTAGAATGACCACTTCCATTGACATCCGAAGAGCTTTACAAAGGTTGGCATATAAAGATGAATGTCACGAGGAAGTTATTCGACGAAGATACTGGTGAAAAATAACACAAGAGAGGGTATTACAGACGGGCATCAAACCTGGACTAAGGAAAGGCTCTAAGATAAAATTCAAGGGCCAAGGGGACGAGATTGAGTATGGATATCAAGATATTGACTTTGTTGTCGAGAGGTGAGACTCTCTTCATCCTTCTCCTATCTCCCTGTCAGAATCTCTAAGTGGATGGAAATGACTTGTCAATACGATCGATGGTCAGCAAATTAGCATCGAAAAGGGAAGGCTTACCCAACCTTGAAGCTCCGATACACATATCCAGAGCTTGGTAGGCCTCTACCTAATAAGCCGAAAGCCTGTGGAGAATTCATTATGAGTTTGCAGGCAAATCCGTCATACCTGTCGACATTTGAGCAGGATGCTTTGGCGCAGACACTCAAAGGAAAGTGGTAGCACCTTATCTACTATTATTCATAATCGTCTGTCATAAATCACCTTTGAGTGTAGCAGGCGCCTCTCACATTGTCCTTCTGACTCGCTTTTCTTGATGACCATTCTATGACTTCAAAAGGATATCAAGTCACATGACCCTTCGGTTAAGCAATCGTTTCAACCAGACTGAACTGCATTAAGAGGCTTGGTAAGCACAGCCATAGCCTTGCCAGCTGCCCTATCTATTATCGATCAGCCCTAGGATTGTGGCGTAGGATTGCCATAATTTTATCCCGCGAGATTTCAAAGTTTCCCTCCAAACTCAGTATCTTGTGCGTCGTGACTTTCGCACACAAGGAGCCAAATGCTTATCCACTGCGGTCAGATACTCCTTACTAAATATTGATTAATTTTCAAAATCTAACGCAACGACCTAGGTCGCACAAACAAATAAGAGTCACAACGGACTTAGTTATGAACGAAGGACCATAATTACGATTGTCATTAAAAGTAGGGAACGAGAAGCACCACAATTGAGCGAAAGGCCGCTATCAAAACATCATCTCTTCTTGGTTTAACATGGTCATCGTAAACGACTGGCGCAAGCAACCGGCTATAGGTTGAGCAGAGTAAAAATCACAAAAACGATTGTCGAGTTCCCCTGAATTGTCGCCCTTGTTCAGGATGCAGATAAATTTCAATCTCTCCACGGTCAGGATGCGATGAGCCTCTGCATAAAATTTGGTGGTCATCGGGTAATCTCCAGATTCCATCCCCACGATCCTTCTCACCTCGCCAGCTTGGGGCAGGATCAGTTGCGAATGCGAATTAAGTGTGCATATGGCACGGCAGACCATTGAATTAAGCTTAGTACTTCAATGTGTGAGTTGAGGTTCTCGTACCCTGGCATTGTGTTGCGGCTCGAAGGTCATTGGGAGAGCCGCTCGTCAGTCAGCAGTAAGGCTATTTTAAAGTTGCCAGCATCCGATGCCTTCCAACGGCATGTCCGCTGAAAGAGCAATGAGATGAATTATTACGATATGAATGTTTTGCTCCTCCAGCAGGTTAAGAAGTCTTTCCTATCTCTCTGTCTCATCATTCTGGTTTTTCCATATTCGCAGTGATTTCTTTACACCACACTCCTTAAAATTCCGTCCTTTACTTTCATTACAATAATTTCCGTTCTACTACACTATTGTTAATATCAATCCAGCCCTACGCACTACCATCATCTTCTGGTAGCCTTGTCGCAGCAACTCATCATGCGCTTTTCCGCCCATTCGCTATTTGTAGGAGTGGCTACCATTCTCAATCTAGCCAGCACTACACTCGCGGCAGATTGCTCTTCAGGCCCTTTTGGCGACTCTACTCTTGTCGGTAGAAGGGATCATGGCGGCTACTATTGTGAGACCAGCTGGGATAGAGGTATCGTCATCGTCGGTATTGAAGTCTGGGCACGCCCATGGCATGTCAATGCATTTCAACTCTCCTTTTCCGATGGTACAAAGCGCATGGTTGGCAAACCTGAGTACGATAGTAATGAAGACCTCCATCACGCGATTAACTGGGGCGTTTCAGATACCGTGACACAGATGCAGATGTGGATGAATAAGGAGGGAGACGGGTTAGGAAAGATTCATATAGAAACTAGTAATGGGCAGAAGTTGAAGGTAGGAGACTGGACGAGTGGCGACGGAGTTACGGTTATCACGCATAGTGGAATCCTTCTCGGTGCCCAAGGCGGTGTAGGGGATTGGCTTGACAACGTTACGTGGTTGTTCTTGTCTTCTACAGTAGGGAGAGCTGAAATTACTGGGTTGGAATTTAGTGAGAATCTTGAGGATTGGAACAAGAAACAAAAGTAAGTCCGGGAACCCCTCACTTTCACCAAGATCATAAGTTAACGGGCTCCAGGGGCATTGATCGGAAAATGAACGTCGCCGACATCTATGTAATCAACCCTAATAACAATATCAGCGCGACCTACTGGTTCCGTAACAAGAAGGATATGACTACTAGCAAGGAGCTCAGCTCCCAGATCAAGAATACATTCGGCCTTTCCGTTGCTGTTGAAGTAGGCGGTGGCGTCTCTGTCCGTAAGTAGTATTCTGCCCCGAAGTGGAATACTTGGGGAAAGGCTTCAAAATTGTCGCAAAGTCACACACTAACTCGTTTCTCAGCCTTTTTCGCTTCAGCTTCAGCCAAGGTCACTACCACAGCCTCATACGGCTACGAAGATATGCGAGGGGAATCGCAAACCGAGACTGGAACTTATACCGTGCAGTGGGAGCAGACAGCTGTTATTGCCCCCGGGCGTGCGGTCCACTGTATTGCTACAGTAGAGAGTGGGACATTCGAGAGCGAGTATACTAGCACGATTACGATTCATTTGGCAGGTGGGCAGACTTTCAAGATCACGCAGCCAGGGTCATTTAGCTCGACCGGTTATGCTACAGGAACTAGTAGCTGTAAGGATATTGATGCGAAGGACGCTCCTGATGGAGCGGTAGTGGCTAGACGAAGTAGGGTGCGCTACTCGTCACGTTGATGTCTTGGGGTTACTGTATGAATATGGATGGATTCTAGGGTTGTTTAGAGCTCTGATGGCGTTTATGGGAACGGTGGTTTTGGTATTTATAGACTTGTATTATACTTAGGAAGCACCCGGGACTGTCTCAAATGCAGTCGCATAAGGCTTTATGTACATTTACCTTGCATTATATACATTCACCTTCGATGATATATTTGAAATCATGTATTTTACAAGCTTTTAGTGAATACAAAAGAAAATTATGGGTTAGAAATAACAATCGGCACCAAGGACAGGCGGAAGAAGGTTACAAAAATTAGTCAAGGCAACGTCAGCATAGCAGCTCAGCTTGAGTGATCAAGTCTCCGTGCCTTTCGCAGCTATTTGCTTCTTTTCGTCACTTTCGGAGAGCCCAGCGTTGTAAGATTACGCTCACCTATTCCTCAATCTCTCGATAGTAATTTTCGATTGTCAGAGCATAGGTCAGAACTCTACGTAAACTACTCTTTTAATCATAAAACAATCCGCTAGAATAGCCTAGAATTTATAAGAGAACGAACTTCAATGTCTTAAATGAAGTAATAGAATGATCCGTATTTTCTTCTCCTAGGTATAAGTGTTTACGAACTAATGTCTAGGTGTACCCGGAGTTTTGAAATACTCTCCTACAATGCACATTTACAGTACTAGTCAACTTCACTTTTTTATATCGCCTGAAAGTGCGTTTCGCGACGCGTCTCCCCTATCAACCTTATGACCTTTTTTGATTAAAATAGCACCAGAACGTACTCTAATAGCTCCTAGTTCTGAGAATTAATATAAGGGAAAGTACTTAAGTCTATATACTCGTATACGGATTATAGAACGCTATAATTTTATGTTTATAACTACTACTATTATATAGAGCTTTAATCTGATTAACGCGACGATATGATATAACTTGAAAATCGACATACTTCGTTATAGAGCCTCCTTATAAACTCGAATCCCTTGAAATAAGTTATATATTAATACTGACGAACGCCTCCTTATTCGCTCTATATATGTAAACCTAAAAAACACTTATATAGAAGTTAAAATGGCCTATGGGCTTACCTCTGCTATTAAGAAGACCCTAAAGACTCACGATATAGCTAATTGGGGTGTAAAGCGTCAGATATACCCGACAGATAATTATATACGAAAAAGGCTTACCTAGTACCTCGAGCGAAGAGGGTGGATAGCAGAGGAACAGGAATTATATATATAGATTAATAATTATTCTATAGAGCGGAGGCGGATAAGAATCAGTAATAGGTCCTTCCTATATCAGACCAGAAATAAGATAAGGAGATGATATAAACGTTCGACGTATATAAGAATCTGTCCATTATATTCTAGGGGGGCTTTTAGGACCTAGGGAAGTCAGACCTCTATATACTCCACCGCAGTTCTACCTATAAGAAGTATAGGTACCCTGCTAACTCCTACCTAGGGGTCTTAAGTGGTCAGCTCCTACTATAGTATAACGAAACCGAGGATAACGAGGACGGCGTATATATATTAATATAGGATAACGCTCATATTTATATAGCCTATAAGGTCCGCGGTTAGTTTATTGATAATGAAATTATAAGCACTAACTAGCCGCCATACTTCCCTGACCTTAATCTAATTAAGTATATCTGGTAGGTCCTTGAAAATCTACTAGTTACTCGGTATCCAAGCCTCTCTATATCTAAGGGAGAAAGTGAACAGGATATTACTAGTCTTTATGGGGCTTTACAGAATTGTTAGGCTTAAATTCCAAAGATAAAATTCGATGCGTTATATTAAAGTATGCCTAGGATAATAGAAGCTTATATAGCGGCGTACGGCGCGCACACTAAATATTAGGGCCTAAAATTTAGTTATTTATGCTAGAAATACAGCTTTCAAACCCCTAGGCCAAGACAAAGAATTGTGATCGAAAAGCTTATCAGTTAGCTATAAAGCAATTAGGTTATATATAAATATAATTATAGGGTAGGGGAGAATACGATGTCATTTGAAGCGAATCAAAAATTGAAGTTGACGGTGACTGTAACCAACTTCCTCGGTAGTATTTCAAACCCTGTATATCGACCACGATTCTAGTGTTCACTGAACCCTTTACATTGAATACTCTAGTAGCTGTTCCGATCTACTAGACCATCGGAACTCACGCCTCGCGCGGGGCTATGTTTATTTTTGCACCCAGGCACAGATGTGTGAGCCGCTGAAGGTGACCGCCTAGCCATACAGTGTGCTCTGGGCACTTCACTGAGGTATCTTGATGATAAAAAGGCCAGAAATTTCTAATCGTGCTGTTTCCGTGTATAATCAAAACACATAAAATAGTTTCGTTGTATATCTACATTGCCATCATTAAATCTGACTCCCAATCTAGGAGCGCTTTCACAACCCTTTTCATGCCATTGCCTTAAACACATCATCCAACCCAAAGGCAATGCCGCTCTATAACCCATTGAAAAGCACAACATAATCAATTTGATTCAGTGGCGTCGAAGTAAGATCGCGGTCCATCAATCTCAAATCATGTCTCACAACCGCCGGAGACGTAGCCCTCAACTGGAGGACCTTTTCGTGTTTCCTTCTCATAATACAACAATCATTTGGTCTGTACCCTCGATGTTTGCATGTCAAATAGCATCCAGTGTCGATTGCGACCGAGCACACCCTTGCTCTCTTGAAGGTGACATTGGGAGCATATGTAGTACTATTCTAGCGTACCCTCACTCTGATCTAGGCATTCTAATTGATGCCATACATAATAATGAGAACAGTACGCTCACTCCTTTCCATCAATATCATCCCTCGTCCCATAACAAGGAATTGCAATGCTGAGGTCATGGATAATCATGTTCAGAAGTTGCGGAAGAGAGGAGTAATATCATCCTTCGACCATGAGGGAGGCCTGAGCAAATTAAACAATATCACGAGGCGGGATAGCGTCGAGAACCATTGTAAGGACTTCTGTAGGCTCGACAAGGTAGCTCGTAGCAGAAAAAGGAGACCGAGGAAGTATCTCGTCATTTTTTCTGGTTATGTGTTGTAACATTATATTCTGACCAAGTTGCAAGATAATCAGTGAGTTTTTAGGTAATCAGGACAGCTGTGACAGAAGATAGGCGTATAAAGAGCAAATGTTAGAACTCCAATGTGTTTGACAGAGAGTATCATACATACACAAAAATACACGCGAAGAACCAAAACATCATCGTTAGAGAAAATCAAAGCAAGAATGGAAATGGGGAATCTATTAAACCAAGCAACCTATCTTATTCTATCCTAACTCTCACCCATCTAACTACCGTTTCGGCAAAACAAACCCTAAGTTCTCCCTTTTATCATCCACAATCCTCCCCCACTCCAACAGCAACCGAAACATATACACCTCCATATCCACTTTCCTCAGCACCCTCCCCGCCCACTGCCTTCCCTCTCCAGCGATCCTCTCTGCCTCCACATCATGATGTCCCTCTCTATCCTTCCCTGTACCCCCAAAAAAAGCCAGCATCCCCCACACATCATGCAACCTGGGATCCACAGGCACGTAATGTTTCCAAGCAGTCAACCTTTCGTCGAACCACTGTCGAAAACTCGCAGCACGGAAGACCAGAGATTCGCTCTGTAAAAAGGGTAGGAAGCGCCCGCTGAAGCCGGCGCCGTCAAGGTCGAAGAGGTATTTGTACTGCCAGTGCTCTTGGAAATCGATTGGGGACGCCCAATTGAATTCCGCTTTTTGGATCGGGCAGTCTAGACCTCGGCACCGTACGGGCTCGTCAACGAAGGCGACGCTGATGTTAATTGCGTCTTGGAGTTGGGAGAGGCGAAGGGAGCGGTGGCTGTAGCTGTGGGTTTGACCAGGGCTGATAAGGAGGTCAAGGGATCGGGATTTGGGGGTGAAGTTTACCATGTGGACGAAGCGTTGACGTTGCATTCCCTCCCAGGTGCCATGAGCCGACATTCCTTCCGAGGTGGCACCCCGCCAAAATAGCGTATTATCCTTCCTGGAAAACGTAAAGTCTTTGCTGGCTTCGTAGATGACTTTATCTTGGTAATTCCAAGGGGAGGGAAAGATGATGTCGGCATATGTTGGAACTTTGGATTGCGAGAAGATCGGGAAGAGCTTGGTGGTAGGCTTGAAAGCTGCGGGTGAAAGGTGTACTCCATGGAGATTTTGGAGGTCGGGTTGATGGCATAGAGAACCGGAAAGCGTCCAATTGCTCACAAATCCACCAAGTGAGTGAGGTGCAGCACACGAGGAACAAAAAGACTGTTGATTCCAACGTGTCTGCTTCCGAGCTGGAGAGTTAGGCGGGCATCCAATAGAACCGAAGTCTTTGAAAGAAGGCCGAAAAGAGGCCCCGAAAAAGAACTCTGAGGACATCTCATTGTTCGGTTGAAACTCTTCCTTCCACACTGTATCCTCACCACCCCAGACAGTGTTATTGCTGAAGGACTCGAGATTCTTGCTCTGACTTAACTGCTGCCGGGCAAATTCCGCATCCTGTAAATGCTTCTCCATATCAACCCACGGAACTGTTACACGGCTCTCATCGTTAATGTTAAACGCTATATCCATGTTCGGAAGCCACTGTGAAAACTGATTTATCATGAACGTCGCTCCTTCGACCATCCATCTGTGTGTAGGGGGCATGTGTGGCCCTATAGATGTCGTCCCATTTGCAATCCGTACAGATCCTATATCTGTCCAAGGTCTTTCCATCATATGAGATGTCATTTCTCGTATTACTTTGGGCTCTAATCCCCAAAAAGGCAATAGGTCGTCATTAATTTGTGTGAAGTCATCTATAATGACTGAACCTCGCGATGTGGCATATTCATACCATATATCGAATTTGGGTGGAGGGGGAATACCATAACGAGATTGATATTCTACCACTGCTTGTTCCAATGATTTACTCGTAGTTGCCTGGCTTAGCCATTGGTGAGAACTCTGATCCGCATTCGCGATAAGTCTTTGGATTGGATGTGATTCCCACCGAGTCGGGCTAGAGTAGTATAGAAGCTGCATACCAAAGAAGAAAACACAACTCATACATATGAAAATGATCGTCAACCCTCTCGAAGAGCTTTGACTCAAGGAAAAGCTACGTTGTGACCAAGCTGCATCCCGCTCAAGTCGGAGAAGAGCAGCTACAGAAACATAGGCGGCAGTGCAAAAGATTATGGCCAAAGCAGATGGCCTAGGCGCGTAGTCTCCTAGTCTCGATGGTGGAAAATGTGATGTGTAGACAGAGACACAGCTTAGCAAAGTGAAAACCGTTCTAGGACGGAGATCACGCAACAAATAAACAGTTGTAGCGAGGCAATTCGTACATAACAAGCTATACACCAGAAGCTCGATGACGGCGTTCCGAGGTGGGCGCAATGACCAAGTTATATTCTCCAAATTCCAGAAAGAAGTTGATGCAAGAAGGGCGATAACCAAGGCCGACGCAAGGGCAACTCGGCTTAGTAATGTCCATGGTCTTCCAATCGTCTCTGCTTCTTTCAACACCCTAGAAGTAGTAATAATTATTGTAGAGTCGAGGATGAGGCGTAAAAATTGGCAGAAGCGTACTGCCATACCCAACTTCCAGACTAATGGGCAGATGTATGTCGAACTTTGTGCTGACAAGGTGACCACCCCCATTGCTGAAAAGACCCAGACCGTAAGTATAATGACATATCGTTTGAAGTTCGGGTCGGAATGCGACTTGTCGATTCGTTCATACAGTAGGAGAATGAGGGGAAGCAATATCTGTTGCTTGTCAGCCTGTATCTTCAACATGGCAGCATCATCCTGCAGCCTCGGCCTCCTCGGATGCAGTACCTCAATCTGACCCCACGAACATTGTACACTCCATATTATGGCCTGGGAGATTATAATTCTAGAAATAATACATATTACAAGAAGAACAAATCTCCCAGTCTGTCTTCCAACACGAAGGCGCAACCAGTTATAGCAAGATTTCAATAACCTGCTCGCGCCCTTCCATATTCGCAAAGTCGCACCCCGAGAAACTTGTATGTCCTTTTGATTGTCTAATTCATTTGATTCGTATGTTTCGTATAATTCATTCGCCGTGTTCAAGGGAAGGCGGTCATTATACTGGGTGGGCACTTTGGATCTTGCGTGGTCGCAAACATACCACAGCAACCCTGAAAACCCAAGGACAAGGAGGGATACATGGATCGGGCGCTCTACAGCATCAAATTAGTTAATTGTATGCGACAAGGAAATCAAAGAGGAAGATACCAAGGGCTGAAGTCGTCTCGAATTTAATCGTGATCCAGATAGTCGTCGCGATGAGGTTACTACCGAGGAAGGTTAGGCTTGCAACTCAAAGCCGCGCACCACCAAGCCCACCAGCCAGCGAGCCAGAACCAAAAGAGTGGAACATTAGAAGGCTAACTCACCAAATTGCCGCAAGCTGCAGAGCTTGTCCTCGCGCTATCATGATGTCCTCTCATGATTTGGCCAGTATGGCCTCCTGTTGCGTTGCGACGAAGCAAGCTACAAGAGGAACCTCATCTTATGCTTGCAACAAGAAGCGAAATGCAGCAAGAGGCACAGTAGTTTTGCATGGGATTCGCAGGGTTCTCAGCCGCGCACATTTAATCAGCCTATCAACATCAGCTTGGATTTCATTTCAAGCGCCACCCACGATTTCCATAAGCGAAAACAATACACAAGGCTACAAGCGCGGTAGGAAAAGACGACCTAATTGAAGAAACCTCTTGTCTGTTTAAAGCTCATTTGGTGGGAATCTTAATTTTAGACGCAGAGAGAGAAATCGAAATGGTGGATGGGGCTTTTAGAAAGGGACAATTGTCTCGAAATAATGTCAGGGCGGTGCGAGATACTTCATACGAGATCTACGTAAAAGGGGTCCTTAAGTCAACCCCACTTAACGAACCAAGACATTTTACAGTGAGCTGTGAATAAATTGAAAACGAGTCAACATCAACCACAAAGCTCGAGTTCGAGGCCGATCCCAAACCTACTCGAGCTATTTGGTATACTTGTCTGACCAACTCTTGAAATGAAATACTCTGCGGCGGCTGGCTCAGAAATAGACAATTAAATGGGAGCCGAACGAGGACTCAAAATCTGGGTATAAGAGAAAAGCAAACCAGAAGCACACAGAGACACAAACTAAACCTATACTGAAGCAAAAGAACAAGTCATTCCCATAGAAGCAAATGCAACGAAACGAGCACCACAAACAGAACAACATTTAACTTAACAGCGAAATCTTATCAAAGGTTGTAATATTTCCAGAATATCCCCTCCCGTTTTCGCGCTTTCTGCCTTCCCCACAACCGGTAGCCCCAATACTACTCCAAAAAGACCATTTCCCCATTCGCACCTTCCCTATCTGATAGATCACTCTAAAAAACGGACAAAAATATCGTACGCCCGACGAGAGGCTCGAACTCTCAACCTTGGGCTATTCTTTCATAAGTTAATAAAAGGCCCACGCGCTAACCAATTGTGCCAGCCGGGCTGTTGGATGCCCCAAACTTGCTTATTATAAAATGTATTTAACTTGATTCAAAGTGGCTTGGGGCCGAAGTTGAGCCGGGGAAATGTGGAGTCGATTTTGAGGGCTCATGGGGGGATTTGATGACAAGCTTGGGGTGAGAACATGGGATGGGCATTTCAATGGGATTATTTGCCGCTAGAAGTTCAAGTGCTCTTGAACTGCGATGTTTAGTCTCCGATGTGTTTAAACAACGTTAAGTGCGGATTTGGGAGGAACATATGCTTTCCTTTGTATAGAAGGCCTGGACGAATTTGGACGAATTGGAGTATTTACCACCTTGGTCCTAAGACATTGCCGTCCTCGCGTTAGGAAGAAGACTTGCAAAATTGTAGTTACCACTCTCATGAAACGCTTTTGCATGTTATAAGAATCTAATGCAAGTCTACAAAAAGGTTCCCTCGACCCAAGACTGTCCATTATCGCTGCGCTCCACCGCGTCTCATTACGAGGAGTCCAATGAAAGCCGTGATGCCTCTCATACACAAACATAATCTTCGTCGCTGCAGAATTTTCGTGACGCTGCGTTGAAAACAATATTGCCCGTGGTATCTGTTCTTTAAAGGAAGTAGTCGGGTGTGCCTGTAAATATTAGCAGTTTTTCAAGCAGAGGTTGAACAGGGGTCCTTACGTCGTGAAACCATGGGTTCGCCAGCTCTTGGGCAGGGATCGAATTGTAAACTAGCCAATATTAGCAGGGGTCTTGCACGGAATCCACTCTACTTACAAGGTGTATTTTAGATGCTCGTCAATCTCCATGATAGCTGCTTGATTACCACATCTGTAGCAGTAATTGGGTGCTACAAAAGTCAGAGTGTTTCCACACATAAGTGACCTGGGTTGCCTTACCTGAGAAAATTGTGACAACATTTCGATCCTGAGACCAATTATAACCTTCCATGACTAATTGATGAGCCCTCGCGACCAGAGTTAAGCCGTTGTTATGGTTGAACGCCTCAGAAATGTCCTGTCCGAAGGTATAACCTGCTCCCCGAGGCGATATTCCCCATCCACATCTGTCGTCTGGATCTGACCAGAGGAGATCGCACATGGGTCCCTCATGTGGCACTTCTTGTATGCGGTCGAGAGCCCTGATGTTGTCAAGCGTATCGATACTAGGGGAGAGACCTCCGTGGAGGCAGAAGATTTGGTTGTCGATAAGGGCGGTAAGGGGGAGGTAATCGAAAAGATCTGTGAAATATTTCCATACGTTCGCGTTCCCGTACTTTCGCAGGCACTCGTCGTAGAAGCCATAGACCTGAGTAATTTGGCGGGACTCGTGGTTACCACGGAGGATGGTGATGCGTTGAGGATATCGGATTTTGAGTGCAACAAGGAGAGTGACGGTCTCGACTGAATAGTACCCTCGATCGACATAATCACCTAGTCTTATGGTTAGACCGTACTCTGTTGGGATGTGAATAGGCTAGCTCACCCATGAAAAGGTAGTTTGTGTCTGGATTTGGACCTCCAATTCTGAAAAGCTCCATCAAGTCATGAAATTGACCATGAATATCTCCACATACTGTCACAGGGCATTTCTGGCGCAGACTTTAGTAATCGAGGACGCGCAAAGTTGCTGGGCGATCTTACCACTGGCTGGACATTGGACTCGTCTTGCAATACCTCTCGTGCCTAAGTAAGTAGTTAGCAAGCAGTCAATAAATATGTGGTCTGCCCATATCATTTGGGTGCTATTGAGCTTTGCGATAAACACATACCTTCTCGCACAATCTCTGGACATCGACCTCGGCCAATTGCTTGCATTGCATGAGGGCTTCAATCCATCCATCTAGAGTGGGTATCGAAGCGGGTTCTGTAGCTGGCGACATCCTTGGGGGCTCTGGTGCCCTGCTCACATCTTCCATATTGGTATCCATGATGGAGGATGGCGAGGCTGTTGGTCGTGAGGGTGTTGATGGCGGGGAGGGAGCTCAAGCTTGAATGACGACAAGGGCGGTCGCAATAGAATGGCAGTTCGAGATGTTATTTTGTGGTGGTCGCGAGATTCGTCTCACGGACGCAGGATATTTTGCGCAAGCAAACAAACGACAAGGAATGGGTGAACTTGTTTGGGTATCTCGAAGTGTTGATGGGTATGTAGAGGGGAGCAGGGGAGATCTAATTTGGTGCGGCTCACCTTGGCCTCGCTTACTGTACACGTCGCGACAAGGATGTTGGACACCACTTCTGAATTCGAGACTTAATAAAAGCCAGAGTATCCAAGTGGCCAAATTGTGGAAAAAAAGTCTTATTGTATTGTACATAATCGTATCGTGTATTGCAAGATTTTGGTATTAATCCACTTTCAAGTCTAGGCAATACCTAATCCCTGTGTCCCATTCTCATTCTGATCCGTTAATGGATCCCGGCCGATGAGGCTCTTGAAATCTAAACCAACTCCTGAGAGCATTTTTGCATGCTCACGAGCTTGATTTATGCACTCTGTCCAGACAGGTCCATCGCGCTCGGCACTGCTCAGTTGCCTTGCGAGTATTGTATTGAACGCATCTACCTGTTCCTTCGCCCATTTAACGCAGGCGCTCATAAGCAACGGCGGAAAGCATGTCTGAAATGTGGAAACAGTGTTCCTGATGATAGTGAAGTATACAAAGGATAATTCCCAAATATACTGGTGGAGATTACCTTCAAATATACATTGCCTAAAAGCATTAGAATATGGTCTCGCGAGAATACTTCAGAACATACCTAGAACGCTTGTGAATGGTATTGCCTCTGGCTTCAAGATATGCTTCTCTTGCACGATCCTCAAAGCCAAGCCTTGCCAACCAGCTCACATTTCGCTTCGTCTTCTTAGGCTCATTATGCGTATCAACAAGCTCTCTGGTGATAAGTCCGGCGAGCTTAGTGGCCCTTTCATCAGCCTTGAAACTGATGAAGTCTTGCGCGACGGCGTTGCTCTTCAACCCTCTGGCTAATGCATTGAGTTTATCGACATGCTGCACGGCAGCATCGAATCTTTGAAGGGCAATGTCGATATCAAGCTCGTCCACCTGGCTTTCCACCCATCTCAAGTTTTGCTGTTTGCCATCAACCTCAATGAGCATGTCCTTGATATCAGAAAGAGTTTCGAGTAAATCAGTCTTTTTCAAAAGCCCAGGGTCGCGAGACGCGAAATAGTTAATCGTTTCTTTAGCCTTATTACTCGATTCAAGTTCTGATCGAAGACCTTTTCGAAGCTCCTCAACTGCTTTTCTAAAGTTCATCATCAAGGATTGCTTATCATTGTCGCCTGACTTTTCGGTCTTGTAGGTGAAAGATTCCTGGCCAACGCCTCGAATCGTAATGGCATCAGCAACTTTGTTCCGGCTACTGGTTGAGTCACTGGTTCCTGCTAGATCAAGAATTTCGATGTCAAGTAATGGCCAGCACCGGTCTGCCACCAATTTCGATGGGGCTTGTCTCTGATCTGCAGCACTTCCCTCAACCTTTCTCTTCTTTCTCGATGCTACAAGCAAGTGGTCATTCAAGAGGAATATTTGCATCGCACGTCTCGACTTCCACGTAGCACCGTCTAGTTCTATCCATAAGCCAGCATTTTGTACCACGTGACGACCTGGGAGAGCAGGAAGAAACTTTTGAGAACCTTCAACGTTCTTCCATAGGGCCTATAGGGATTTAGTTCACCGAAAACAAAACGAGAAAAAATATGTATATACCTGAAGCTGTGAATTCCACATAGCAGTTCTATCTGCAACAGAACTCCTTTTGTCTCTCTTACTCAAGGTAGACGGGAAGCTAGAATCGAAACCATCGTTACTAGAACCTTGGGAAGAAGCTGTTCTAAGTGCCGTGGTGTTGGTTTTAAGCTCCGACATCAAATTTCTCAAAGCTCTCATTTCCCCCTTCAATTTCTCAGCTTCCTTGCTAATCTTGATGAACTGAGTTCGGTTCTGATAGACGTTTTGCTGGAGATCAATTGATGTCCGATTTCGCATCTTCTTTAAAGACTGCTGGTATTCATCGAGTTCCTGCTCGGAAGCATTACCTAAAAGTCCAGCTATGTACTGTTCGGCTCGAAGATTGGGGTCACGCAAAGCCTTCATATCTACTGTCAGCCCAGGACCCCTTCCTGGCGAAGGACCTCTTCCACGATCGTTCGAGGGCGCATATTGGGCGGGAAGTGATGGGAGTGAAGGAATAGGAGGGGCAGAAGCATCGAAGTCGGTAGGTAGATTATTGAAGCGCGTCGAGTATCTTCGTTTGACGAGATCAGATGTCTGTGACAAGTATTAGAGAAATCCAGCAAATACGGAATGGGTCTCTTGCCTTGCCGCTTGCTGGTGGTCGGGCTTGTTGTCGAGCTTGTGGAGGAGTTTCGAATGAGGACTTCCCATTGTTTCGTGGAGTACTTCCAGTTTGTGGTATAGGGCCAGATATTTGCTGTGGCGCACTTATTGCTGGACGGCCGGCCTTTCTTTTCGTTCTTAAGGAAATACCCTTTGATTCCGACATTGTGATAAATGATACTAGTAGAGGATACTACTAGAGGATGTATGTGTTCGTTTTGTCTGCTTTTGGATAGCTTATGTGACACGACGTCCCGAGTTCTTTAAGATGCCGACTTGCCGTCACCGAACACGCTAGTCCCGTACCCTTGTTCCCGCGTCAAAATTCCAAGGTGCACCGTGCAGGTGCTTTCATCTTCGAGTTAACTTTATTTTCAGACCATCCGAAAGTTCTCACCACCACAAGCTACTTCGACCTTTTGTTCTTCTTGTCCAACCTCATTGGCGCACAATCTTAGTTGCACCCTGACGCAACATGCCTAATACCAGCACAATTGTCGCCGCTACTGTTGGCACCGTTGCGACAGGTTTCCTAGGTAAGGCCTCAAGCTTGAAGCTATCTATACCGTGCTAATGTTTGCCCATAGCATAGTATGTACACCAGCACTGTCGCTTCCATATAACAGTGCAGCACTCGGTGGAGCTGCCGATGGTTGAAACGTTCAGAATTCGTGTTGGGCTAACTTATCCAAGTGCAGTCTACTTTGACCATCGCCGAAGGACGGATCCTAACTTCAGAAAGCAACTGAAGAAGGAATCGAAACGACAAGCTCGAGTTGCGAAGGACGAGGCCCAGGCCAATGCTATCAAGCAACTGGAACAAGTCAAAAACGTCGTGAAAGATGTCAAAGACGAAGGATTCCCATTAGATGTGGAGGAGAAGGAAGCATACTTTATGAATGAGGTTGCAAGAGGGGAACAACTCAGTATGGATGGTATGCCGTCGATACCCATGAAGCCTAGGACCTTATGAGCTTACGATACACAGGGTCCGATAATCTCGAGGCAGCTCTCTGCTTTTATAAAGCGCTCAAGGTCTATCCACAGCCATCTGATCTCATCTCGATCTACGATAAAACAGTAAGTCTAGCTAATGAATATTAGTGAGGCGATTCTAACATCTGATAGGTGGCAAAACCAGTTCTTGATTTATTAGCAGAAATGATTGCAGCTGATGATGATCTCAACGTTGGTTCTTTTGGAGGAGGTTCGGATAGCGGAATACCTACCGAACGCCTGGATTAAAGTCACAACACGTCAGACAATCCCCTCTCTACAAAGTATCGCCTATACCATCTGGATACCTACATGCAGCATCGGCGGATTCCTGGATTCCTATTTTATGTCTGTACAATTGTAAATATTATGAGGGTATGGCCATACCCATCGGAGGCAACAGGGCGTCCCGTGTAAATTTATAGGAACTAAATCAGATAAGAATATCATCGAAGCTGTTTTCAACATCTGTGTCTATTTTGTGTACTCTAAGAGAGACATTTGGTGCAACATGAATGGACGCGGTCTGAATCCACCTGCTAACGAGCTAGGCCTGTATGACACGTTTATATGGCTTCAAAATCTCCCCTATAATTGAAATGCATGATATAACTGCGATGGGAACGCGTTGAATATGAAAAGCAACGTTATTACGCACATAATCCGATATCTCTCGAACCCCTTTATTCACTTCTTCAGTTTTTGACAGGGCTCATGTGACAGCCGTGGTGCCGGGTTCGCAGGACTTAAATTCATGCAGGGGTTCGATCGTGCAGACGTATCGCGTCTTTCGCGATAAATTCATGAACAAGATCAACAATCCTGAACCACATCAATTGCTAGGCTCACCTTTTCCACCGGTGACAGCCAGTCTCAAGATACACTCCTCCCGATCATTTTCAGAGATGACACGACTTTCATAGACTACAAGAACCATGATGGAGGTAACCTCTCCAGGTGCGGCCTCAACGAACGGCCTGCCGGCCTCTGCTGGCGCAGCAGATCAGGTCGATTCCCAGACGATTCTCGAACATCTTGCTCTTGTCTGCGAAATAACCTTGGGGGCCTCAAGATTAGACCTTGAGAACGTGGGCAGTCTCCTTTCGAAAGCCCGCGTATCAGACACAACTCTACGTGTGCAGCGATGGGCAGAATCTCTGTCTGCGCTCTACATTCAGAAAGAAATCAACCTAGTTGATACTTTAGATGGCGTACTCAGCGAATCTGGTCCGTTGCTCTTCTCACCCGTATACTACATGACGCTGACTTTGCCCACAAAGCTCCTACTCGTTATACTTATACCCTGGCAACGGAGATTTCCTTTTCGACTTCGACGATTGCCTCAGTCGCTCTTTTGAAACGATCTCTTTCCTTTGACCCTACGATACCCATTACTTCCCAAATACAGATCATTAATTTGCCAGGCGTGGCCTCACTGAATAGCAATGCAGGTGGGCAAGGCACCTCGGTTTCTCCTTTCGAAGTCCTTCACTCTGTCCTACATCTCGCGCTGGCGCCGTACTTCGATGCATATACGAAAACACAGCAGTCCTCAAATGGCACAAAAACGCGATCAGATGTGGAAGCGAAGACTGGCATACCGGTCACGAAGAAGAAGATGGCAGAGCTAGAGTTGAGCTTATTACATTTGCAACAAAATATCGAAATCCCTGATCTGATATTACCTATGCACCCAGTGGTCCAAAATGCTCTCGAGGAGGCCGCTGCGAGAGGTTCAAAGCCAAGTGCTGAACTTGTCCCACCAACACTTCTTCACGATTCGACATTCCTCAATAACTTACAGTCCGTTGTAAATGGGTGGATTAAATCGATACAGACGATAACCAAGATGTCGCGGGATCCAACTAGTGGAAATGCCACACAGGAAATACAGTTCTGGCTCTCCATGGAATCCGCTCTCGAGGGAATCGAAATTCAATTACGAGCGGATGGCGTTGCCTTGACTATGGAAATTCTTCGCACGGCAAAGCGTTTCCAAGCTACCGTCAGTTTTCAGGCGGACACTGGGCTGAAAGAAGCAGTTGAGCAAGTCCAGAAATACAACCAGCTGATGCGAGATTTTCCACTCGACGAATTACTTTCTGCGACATCTTTACCTAAAGTCCAGGACGCTCTAGCCTTGATATTCACACACCTCAACAAAAAACTACGGATATGTCCATATCCCATTCGTCGAGCACTTCCTCTGGTTGAGTCAATATCCGCGGATCTCAATTCCCGGTTACACACGTTACTACATAATCGGCCACTAATGCATCTGGAGTACCGAGAATTCAAGAATCTGATGGCCACAGCTGACTCAATATGGAAGATTTGGGACGAGCACATCAAGGAGTTTACAAATGTCGCCCGTGAGGTTACAAGACGCAGGAATGAGAAGTTCATTCCTATCAAGATAAATCCAAAGCATGCAGAGCTTCAATCGAGACTAAAATACGTCAGCACTTTCCGCGACAACCACGAGCAGCTTCAGAAAACCATTGTCAACGTACTTGGCCCAAGAAGTGGTGACAGTGCAGCCGATGGCATCTCCAGTGGGGCAGTTATCGTCGAGGAAATGGGTGATGTGGATGCAGTCGAAGAGGTCCAACAAGCTTACGCTGCCCTGAACAACGTAGACCTGCTTGATGTCTCTGCTGAAGGTACTCAAGCATGGGTTCAGGCTGAGATGACGTACAATGAGCGGACGTCTCGTGTCGAAAATTCAATCATTGCTCAGCTCCGTGACAGATTGGCTACCGCAAAGAATGCAAATGAAATGTTTCGAGTATTCTCTAAATTCAACGCGCTGTTCGTACGACCTAAAATTCGTAGTGCAATCACAGAGTATCAGACCACACTGATTGAGAATGTCAAGAATGATATTTCTGGCCTCCATGAGCGCTACAAACAACAATACGGTCACTCTGAAGCACATGCCATGGCACAGCTTCGGGATCTACCTCCAGTTTCTGGTGCTATTATCTGGGCTCGTCAAATCGAGAGACAGCTCGATGCATATATGAAGAAAGTCGCAGATGTTCTAGGTCGTGACTGGGCGTTACACTCAGAAGGACAGAAGCTCCAGAATGATAGCCAACTCTTCCGCGAAAAGCTCGACACTCGACGCATATTCCAGGCATGGCTTCACGATGTCCAAAGGAAGCATATATCCATTTCTGGAAGGCTATTCAACATAAACAAACTCAGGGCGGCAAATTACGCACTTGAGTTAGCCGTGAACTTCGATCCGCAGGTTATCGCTCTTTTCAAAGAGACTCGAAATCTTCTTTGGCTCAACTATGCTGTGCCTCATTCAATAAACAACGTTGCGAAGGAGGCAAAGAGGGTATACCCATACGCTGTCAGCCTCATGGAGAGTGTTCGGACTTATTCTCAAACAAGCAGGCAGATATCTCAAATGGTGGATGTCTCCATACTTCTGAGCGGGTATCAGAATGATGTGCAGACACTTATTGCCAAAGGTGTCCCATTGAAGTGGGAGTCGTTTGTCCATGCGTACGATATCCACCTGAAACAGCCCTACCTCGCAAATGGAACAGGGGAACATACCCCCAGTAGCAGAGGTGAGAGCAAGCATGTTCAATTTGTCCGAGAGTTCGCTGCTTCGGTTTCTCTTTTGCAGAGTAAAACAGTCACACTTGCCACTATTAATACAACTGTCCAAAAAGCGCTTGCAGAACTGGAATCTTGTCCCTATGATGCCTCCTCATTAGAAGCACGCCTAGAGACTATCCAAATGGCTGTTGATCAACTTAATCTTGAAAACTATGTCAATTTATCTTATTGGGTGAAGGAGATGAACGGAAGGATCAAGCTCACACTTCTGATAAGATTGAGGCGCGCGATTGAGGCTTGGATTCAAACATTCGAGGAAGAACAATCAGATGGTGTCAATGATGACAGTCGGAAGAAGCGAACAAGCAGCGTTGAAGGGGCAGTCTCAGACAACATCCCCTCATTGAAGCGTCTAGTACACGAAATCTCAATGCGAAATCAAGTCATCTACCTAGATCCGCCACTTGAATATGCCAGAGCTAGCTGGTTCTCACAGCTTCACGAATGGCTCGGCATAGCTTGCAATCTCCGCAAGGTCAAGGCTTCCCGATACGAGATGTCTCTCTCCACGAACGAGACTGAAGCACGTTTCACTGATCTACCTGCATCATGTGCTGGCGACTTGTTGCAAGTCTATATTACGATTGAAGCAAAATTACAGAAGATCAGCGCTTATGTCGACAAATGGCTTCAATTTCAGTCTCTGTGGGATCTGCAATCGGAACAGGTCTACGAAGAAATTGGCGAGCAGCTCTCAATTTGGCTACAACTACTTCAGGAAATCAGAAAGGCTAGATCAATCTTTGATACCACCGAAGTTAGTCTCTCGTTCGGTCATCTCACAATCGATTACGATCAAGTCCAAACCAAGGTCAACGCAAAATACGATCAATGGCAACACGAGATCTTAACCAAGTTTGGCGGTCGACTTGGTAATCGGGTCCGAGAGGTTTACGCGGAAGTTGAGAAGGCGCGAAAGGACCTTGAGATACAATCCCTAGAGGCAACGTCCACAGCCCAAGCTGTTCAATTTATTACCATAGTCCAAACTTGCAAACGTAAGGTAAAGTCATGGGGCCCTGAAATTGAAGTCTTTCGACAAGGACAAAGTACTCTGGTCCGTCAACGATACCAATTTCCCCAAGACTGGCTTGGTGTGGAACAAATGGACTCAGAGTGGACTGCTTTGAATGAGATTCTCACTCGGAAGGCTAAGATCGTTCATGACCAGACCGATGCGTTGCGGGCCAAGATTACAGCGGAAGACAAGGTGGTTGCCGACAAAATTGCAGAGATCACTAGCCAGTGGAACGAAGAAAAGCCTGTGTCTGGAACAATCGCCCCCGAGGTTGCCTCTGCAACATTGGCTTCATTCGAGACCCGCATAACGAAATTGCACGAAGAATCCGAAATGGTATGTAGGGCAAAGGAGGCCCTCGATCTTCCTGCGAGCCCCGACACAGCCCTGACAGCAATTCTCGAAGAAGTGCAAGACTTCAAATCTGTATGGGCTGCTCTATCAACCATTTGGAAAAGCTTGAACGACCTCCGAGAAACTCTTTGGAACAGTGTACAGCCCCGCAAGCTTCGATCATCGATCGATGGGCTGATTAAAATGACGAAAGAAATGCCTAGCCGCATGCGACAATACGCAGCTTTCGAACATATCCAGAATGTTCTGCGTCAATTCCTGAAAGTCAATCCTGCGCTTTCTAATCTCAAGTCAGAGGCAGTGCGAGACCGCCACTGGAATAAAATTTTCAAAGCTCTAAAACCTGGAAAGCGATATTCTCCGATCTCTATGACGCTTGGGGAAGTATGGGACTTAAATCTCGTTGCAAGCGAAATTGTCATCCAAGATATCATCGCCCAAGCTCAAGGCGAAATGGCGCTAGAAGAGTTCTTGAAACAAGTTCGTGAAGTATGGTCTAACTATTCGCTCGACTTGGTTAATTACCAGAGCAAATGTCGACTTATCAGAGGCTGGGATGATCTCTTCGCCAAGTGTAGCGAGAATCTAAACTCTCTACAGGCTATGCGACACTCGCCTTACTACAAGGAATTCGAAGAGGAAGCCAGCTCTTGGGAAGACAAACTCAATCGCGTCCACGTGCTTTTCGACGTTTGGATTGATGTTCAGCGGCAGTGGGTATATCTCGAAGGCGTGTTCACAGGCAATGCGGATATTAAACACTTACTGCCGATCGAGTCATCTCGCTTTCAAAATATCAATTCGGAATTCTTCGCTGTCATGAAGAAAGTGTACAAACAGCCATTTGTCCTCGATGTCCTGAACATTTCTGGCGTGCAGAAATCCCTCGAACGTCTTGCAGATCTTTTAAACAAGATTCAGAAAGCCCTTGGCGAATATCTGGAACGCGAGCGTGTGTCTTTCCCGCGATTCTATTTTGTTGGAGACGAAGATTTGCTTGAAATCATCGGTAACAGCAATGACACTTTACGTATTGCCAAGCACTTTAAGAAGATGTTTGCCGGTCTTTCTGGGTTGATCATGGATGAAGATCATCTTATTTCTGGCTTTACTTCCAAAGAAGGCGAGGAAGTCCGCCTCAAGAAGGAAATCTCGCTCATCAAAACCCCCAAAATTAACGACTGGCTCGCCTTGCTCGAGAATAGTATGAAGGCTACTCTCGCTGAGCTTCTTGCTGAGGCCATTGAACAGTTTGAACCAATCTTCGCCTCCGCCGAAATCGACCAGGCCAAGTTGAACGATTACATATCCGCCTTTCCTAGTCAGATAGTGGTATTAGCTACCCAGGCTGTATGGACCTCGTCCGTTGAGAGTGCGCTCGAGGGTGGCGGATCTACGCTCCAAAGCCTGTACGAACAAGAAGTGAAGGTACTCCGTCTTCTTGCATCCACTGTCCTTGGTGACCTTGACCCTATTCAAAGAAAGAGATGTGAACACCTGATTACTGAGTGCGTCCATCAGCGTGATACTATTGAAAAGCTTGTCAAACTCAATGCGACGACACCGAATCACTACATGTGGCTTCTACAGATGAGATATGTATACAAGTCCGAAGGCGATTTCTTGCAGCGTCTACACATCAAGATGGCAAACGCCAAACTTAATTATGGTTTCGAGTATCTAGGTGTTGCGGAACGCCTCGTCCGAACCCCGTTGACGGATCGATGCTTCTTGACGTTGACGCAAGCACTATGTCAGAGATTAGGTGGGTCCCCATATGGACCTGCTGGAACTGGCAAAACCGAATCGGTCAAGGCGCTGGGTGTGCAACTGGGCAGATTTACTCTCGTCTTTTGTTGTGATGATACTTTTGATTTCCAGGCAATGGGAAGAATCTTCTTAGGTATCTGCCAGGTTGGAGCTTGGGGCTGTTTTGATGAGTTCAACAGATTGGAAGAGCGAATCCTTTCTGCGGTTTCACAACAAGTACAAAATATCCAGCTAGGGTTGAAACAGGGCATAGAGGATGAGAAGTCACAGATTGAGCTGGTTGGTCGTCAATTGCGTGTCAATGCCAACACCGGAATTTTCATCACTATGAATCCTGGATATGCTGGCCGTTCTAACCTCCCGGACAATCTCAAGAAATTATTCAGGAGCGTCGCCATGTCCAAGCCAGACAAGGAGCTCATTGCGGAAGTCATGCTTTACTCCCAAGGTTTCAACCGAGCTAAGGAGCTATCGAAGCAAACGGTGCCATTCTTTGACGAATGTGCTGCTCGGTTGTCGAAACAGGCTCACTACGACTTCGGTCTTCGTGCTTTGAAGAGCGTCCTTGTCAGTTCTGGTGGCTTGAAGCGTGCTCGTCTTACTCAGTCGGACGGAGACCTAGGGCCAGAGGAGGAAGTGGAGCCTCAAATCATTGTCCAAAGTATACGTGAGACAATTGCGCCAAAATTGATCAAAAGCGACGTTGAAATAATGAGAGCCATCGAGATGGACTCCTTCCCTGGTGTCGAATATGTTCCAGCGAGCCTCGAAAAGCTTAAGGGGGCTATTCACAGCATCGCAAAGGAAAGACATCTTATTGTGAACAATACCTGGATGACAAAGATTCTCCAGCTATACCAAATCCAAACCATCCATCACGGTGTCATGATGGTCGGTAACTCCGGATCCGGAAAGTCTGTGGCATGGAAATTGCTTCTTCAGGCACTGCAGCAGGTCGAGGGTGTCGAAGGAGTCTGCCATATTATCGATTCTAAAGTCATGTCCAAGGAGGCACTCTATGGTAACCTAGACTCTACCACTCGTGAGTGGACAGACGGCCTTTTCACTAGCATCCTCCGTAAAATCGTCGATAATCTTCGTGGAGAAGAATCGAAGAGGCACTGGATCGTGTTTGACGGCGACGTCGACCCCGAGTGGGTGGAAAATTTGAACAGTGTCCTCGACGACAATAAACTTCTTACCCTGCCAAACGGAGAGCGACTGAATCTACCTCCAAATGTTCGCATCATGTTTGAAGTGGAGACTTTGAAGTATGCAACCCTAGCAACGGTCAGTCGATGCGGCATGGTGTGGTTCAGCGAAGACACAGTGACCTCCCATATGATGGTGTCGAACTACTTGGACACATTAAGGACAGTGGCATTTGAAGACCTCGATGAGGATGCCGTTGCGACAGGTCAGTCAGCAGCCAAGGCACTCGCTGTGCAGGCCCAAGTTGCAGACCTCTTGGATGCCTTTCTTACCACCGAAGATTTCATATCCAATGCACTTGATCGGGCAGAGGCATTCAACCACATTATGGAGTTCACAATTGCACGAGTACTTAATACTCTCTTCTCACTGCTCAACAAAAGTGTTAGAGACGTCATTGACTACAATTCTCAACATGTCGATTTCCCGCTCGACCCAGAACAAGTCGAATCTTTCATTGCTAAAAAGCTTTTGCTCGCTCTCGTATGGTCTCTAACCGGCGACTGTCCATTGGGAGATCGCAAGGCCTTCGGGGATTGTTTGGCCGGCCTTGCAACCTTTGGTTCCCCTATCATGGGCGATAACTCGTCGTTGATTGATTTTGATGTCGAGCTGCCAAAGGCGGAATGGTCATCATGGCAAAACCAAGTTCCAACCATTGAAGTTAATACCCATTCAATCACTCAGACAGACGTTGTCATCCCGACTCTTGATACTGTACGACATGAGGACGTATTGTACTCCTGGCTTGCAGAGCATAAGCCTTTATTGCTTTGTGGACCACCTGGATCTGGAAAAACCATGACGCTATTCAGCGCTCTTCGGAAATTGCCAAACATGGAAGTGGTTGGTCTCAATTTCTCCAGCGCGACAACACCAGATCTCCTGATCAAGACATTCGAACAATACTGTGAGTATCGCAAGACTGTCAATGGTACAATACTTTCGCCTACGCAAATTGGGCGATGGCTCGTTCTCTTCTGTGATGAAATCAATTTGCCAGCACCAGACAAGTATGGGACACAGAGAGCAATTGCGTTCTTGCGTCAACTTGTGGAACAAAATGGATTCTGGAGAACCTCGGACAAAACTTGGATTACACTAGATCGTATACAATTTGTCGGTGCTTGCAATCCTCCGACAGACGCTGGACGAACGGCTATGGGTCCACGATTCCTACGACATGCACCCCTCATCATGGTCGATTACCCTGGAGAACTTTCTCTCCAACAAATTTATGGCACATTCAATAACGCTGTTCTGAAAATTATACCATCACTTAGAGGTTACTCCGAGTCACTCACCAAAGCCATGGTCAAATTCTATCTCGAATCTCAACAGCGATTCACACCCAAAATCCAGCCTCACTATGTCTATAGTCCTCGTGAACTCACGAGATGGGTTCGAGGTATATACGAAGCAATCCGACCACTAGAGACTCTTTCCGTAGAGGGACTCATTCGAATATGGGCACATGAAGCTTTGCGATTGTTTCAAGATCGACTGGTCGCAGAGGATGAGCGTAAGTGGACCGACGAAGCAGTCCAACGTATCGCCTTGGAGTTCTTTCCTACAATCGAAGAGGACAAGGCTCTGGGAGGCCCAATCTTATTCTCGAATTGGCTCTCAAAGAATTACGTTCCCGTAGACAGAGAGCAACTGCGCGACTTCGTAAAAGCAAGACTGAAAACTTTCTGTGAAGAGGAGGTTGACGTCCCGTTGATTCTTTTCAATGATGTGTTAGAGCATGTGTTACGTATCGACAGAGTTTTCAGACAACCTCAAGGTCATTTAATCCTTATTGGTGTAAGTGGTAGTGGAAAGACGACATTGTCTCGCTTTGTCGCCTGGATGAATGGGTTGAAGGTCTTCCAGATCAAAGTCCATGGCAAGTACTCAGCCGAGGACTTCGATGACGACTTGCGCGATGTTCTACGCCGTTGTGGTTGCAAGGGTGAGAAGATATGTTTCATCATGGACGAGTCAAATGTTCTCGATTCAGGCTTCCTCGAAAGGATGAACACTCTTTTAGCGAATGCTGAAGTGCCCGGACTTTTCGAAGGTGATGAACTCGCATCTCTTATGACAGGTTGCAAGGAAGGCGCACAACGACAAGGACTTCTTCTGGACTCACAAGAAGAGCTGTACAAATGGTTTACTCAACAGATTGTAAAAAATCTACACGTTGTCTTCACCATGAACCCGCCTGAAGATGGACTTTCATCCAAGGCTGCAACCAGTCCTGCTCTCTTCAATCGTTGCGTACTCAACTGGTTTGGAGACTGGTCTGACCAAGCTCTCTTCCAAGTCGGCACGGAATTGACTCAATCAGTCGATCTCGATCGTCCCAACTTCACCGCTCCCGATAGCATACCTGTCGCTTACCGAGACCTCAATCTCCCTGCTTCGCACAGGGAAGCTGTTATCAATTCTATGGTTTATATGCATTATTCGCTACAACGCTTCAATGTCAAGCTTCTGAAGCAGCAAGGTCGGGTCACCTATCTCACACCAAGACATTTCCTGGACTTTGTTGCACAATATGTGAAGCTATATAACGAGAAGCGCGAAGACCTCGAGGAGCAGCAACGCCATCTCAATGTTGGTCTCGAAAAATTGAGAGATACTGTAGATAAAGTCAGAGACCTCCGTGTCAGTCTTGCTGAAAAGAAAGGACAACTTGAACGGAAGGATGCTGAAGCCAACGAAAAGCTTCAGCGCATGGTTGCCGATCAGAGAGAAGCTGAGCAGCGCAAGACAACATCTTTAGAGATTCAAGTAGCATTGGAAAAACAAGAGTCAGAAGTCGCCGAACGGAAGGAGATTGTTCTGAGCGACCTTGCAAATGCCGAACCAGCTGTCATTGAGGCCCAGAAAAGTGTTAGCAACATTAAACGTCAGCACTTGACAGAAGTTCGTTCTATGGGTAACCCACCTCAAGGTGTCAAGCTTGCCCTCGACTCTGTGTGTACGCTTCTTGGCCACAAAGTGGACAATTGGAAGAATGTTCAAGGAATTATTCGCAAGGACGATTTCATCGCAACTATTGTCAACTACGACAATGAAAAGCAAATGACCAAAGCCTTGCGAGTAAAGATGCGTAACGAATACCTTTCTAACGATGATTTCACTTACGAGAGAGTCAACCGCGCTAGTCGAGCTTGTGGTCCGCTAGTCCAGTGGGTTCACGCTCAAGTCAACTACTCTGAAATCCTTGACCGTGTAGGCCCGCTTCGAGAAGAAGTAGGTCTTCTTGAAGATCAAGCACTCCAGACCAAAGCGGAGGCGCAAGCTGTTGAGAATACGATCAATAATTTGGAACAAAGCATTGCTACGTACAAAACGGAATATGCGGCCTTGATCAGCGAGACGCAAGCTATCAAGACTGAAATGTCACGAGTGCAATTTAAGGTTGATCGAAGTGTACGTCTTCTGGACAGTCTTTCCTCGGAGCGTGTTCGTTGGGAAGAGGGTAGCAAGTCCTTCGAGACGCAGATCAGTACGCTGGTTGGTGACGTTCTTGTCGCAGCAGCATTTTTAGCTTACAGTGGACTCTATGATCAACAATTCCGAAAGAACATGATGGAAGACTGGCTACACCAGCTTCAGCTTTCGGGCATCAACTACAAGCAGCACAATCCTATCACTGAGTACCTCTCGACTGCAGATGAACGGCTGGGATGGCAGGAGAACTCACTGCCTGTGGATGATCTTTGCACCGAAAATGCGATCATCTTGCAGCGCTTCAATCGCTATCCACTAATTATCGATCCTTCTGGACGAGTCACTGAATTCTTGCAGAAGCAAAGCAAGGATCGTCGCCTTACCGTGACGAGCTTCTTAGACGATTCGTTCACCAAACAGTTGGAAAGCTCGCTTCGATTCGGTAATCCTATCCTGATACAAGATGCGGAGTACTTGGATCCCATCCTCAATCATGTCCTGAACAAGGAGTATCAGAAGACAGGCGGTCGAGTCCTCATTCAACTCGGCAAGCAAGAAATTGATTTCTCTCCTGCTTTCAAGATCTACCTATCGACTAGAGATCCTTCTGCAACATTTGCTCCCGACATCTGTAGCCGAACGACATTCGTCAATTTCACCGTCACTCAGAGCAGTCTCCAAACACAGTCCCTGAACGAGGTACTTAAGTCCGAGCGTCCCGATGTCGACGAGCGTAGATCCAACCTGATTAAACTGCAAGGTGAATTTAAGATTCATTTACGACAACTCGAGAAACGCTTGCTGCAAGCTCTTAATGAATCACGTGGAAACATCCTTGACGATGATAATGTCATTGAAACGCTTGAGACTCTGAAGAAAGAGGCCGCCGAGATTTCGACGAAAATGAGCAACACAGAAGGTGTCATGGCGGAGGTTGATGAAATCACTCTACAGTATAATATCATCGCGCGATCTTGTAGTGCAGTCTTTGCTGTTCTAGAACAGCTGCACTACTTGAATCACTTCTATCAATTCTCGCTCCAGTACTTCCTCGACATCTTCCATACCGTACTGCATGACAACAAACGACTAGCCAATGAGACCAATCATAATGTTCGCCGAGACATCATCATTGAAGATCTTTTCGTCACAACTTACCAACGTACCGCACTTGGACTTCTCCAGAAAGACAGAATAACTCTCGCAATGCTCCTCGCTCAAGCTGCACCCTATAAAATGGACAAGACCCTCATTGACGTAATGTTAGATGAGAATATTGAAGGAACAGATGTATCAACAGAGTCTCATAAGCGAGATGAAGTACTAGCGAGAGCCTCAAGATTACCAGTGCTTAAAGACAAACTTGAAGCCGTTCCTAACGATGTTTGGGATAGATTCTTGTTCGAAGAAAACGGCGAAAATCACGTTCCCCAAATATGGGACTCAAACACCGAGAAGCGTGATCAAGTTCTACTTTCCCTGCTACTGGTCAAGCTATTTCGCATGGATCGTTTTGTCCCAACTGCTGAACGCTTTGTCACCACAGTGTTCGGATCTGGTCTTCTAGACACGGCCGAAGATCTTAAGCGAACAGTCGACCAGGTCTCAGCCAGCAGTCCAATTGCTTTGTGTTCAAGCCCAGGTTTTGATGCAAGTTACAAAGTCGATAATCTTGTCGAGCGTTCTCGAGCAGCATGTACCAACATTGCAATGGGTTCGAATGAAGGACTGGCAAGTGCAGATAAGGCAATCAGTAACGCAGCAGCAAACGGCTCTTGGGTTCTCATCAAAAACGTTCACTTGGCTCCGACATGGCTCCAGAGTCTCGAGAAGCGTATGGACTCTCTCAAACCACATGCTGACTTTAGGCTTTTCCTCTCCATGGAGTCAAGCCCCAAGATCCCGGTCAATCTGTTACGTGCATCTCGTGTGTTGATGTACGAACAGCCCGCGGGTGTGAGAGCGAATATGAAGGACTCAATGGCATCACTTTCAACTCGCGCTCTGAAGACACCTGTCGAGCGAGGCAGACTCTATTTACTGTTGTGTTTCTTGCATGCTGTGGTTCAAGAAAGACTGCGATACGCGCCCAATCTAGGATGGAAGGGCTTCTGGGAGTTCAATGACAGTGATGTGAGTAACAATATACAGACAATAAACATAAAATCACTAATGGCCTAACAGTACGAGTGCTCTGCATTCATCATTGACACATGGGTCGAGACGGTGGCTATGGGCCGCACAAATGTCGCTCCACAAAATTTGCCATGGGAGATGATTCGGACTCTGATTATTGAGACCTACGGAGGAAAGATCGATGACGAGGGTGATTTTGCACGATTGACACAATTGGTCAACTCTTTCCTCACCCCTGCAGCTTATGATATTGGCCACAAACTTGTCGAAGGCATTGCCGGTAGCGGACTTGACGATGCCCACGATGGAAGCTTGGTAGTTCCTAGTGGTACCTCAATGCAAGAGTTCACACAGTGGATCCAAAAGCTGCCCGAGCGGGAACCGCCAACCTATCTCGGCCTCCCTGCTAACGCAGAAAAGCTATTGCTAGTAGGCCAAGGACGAAGCATGATCCAGAACTTGGACAAGATCTCCGACCTCCTGGACGAAGGCGAACAGATCATGGCGGATATTATCTAAAAGAGAGAATGAGATCATTTGTACGAAAGGAAAATACATTTCTTCTTGTGACGACATTTTAGGGAGGGCAACATGGATGGCTATTATTTGATCAGGGCGTAGCGCAGGACTTTGTATGGATATACTGCTTCTTCCTTTTTTTTCCTGCAAACACTGGCATGGTTGTACAAGCATTGGGAATGGGATTTGGCGACGATGCTTTCTTATACCCAAAGTTGTTTTTGCATTGATTAGACAAACAGATGGTCAGATTGCTCTTATTTTCTTTTGTTTGTTAGCGTTTTATGTAGTTTGTTAGGGAGAGTTTAATGAGATGAGATTGTCAATAATTGAAGGTATCATCCCACTTCATGAATGCGTGTATTGATGTTGGTAAGCTGACGCAAGACAAAATTTGTTCCGGTTCTGTTAGACAGAGGATACATCACTCTCTTCTCTTTGCGTTCCGCGACCGAAATTAGGGAAGGCCCTAGGGAGGTTGTTTCTCTCAAAAAGCCCTCTTGTATTGCTATGAACGAGAGATCTTGAGTGTATTTGTAAGTCGTGTGATGGTACGTACGGGATAGCCACCAGTATCAAGTTCTTGTGGGCTCACAACTCAATTCCTATCGACCAGCAGCTTTCGTATCAAGAGCCCAGGAACTAGAAATATTATAGACCTCGTGACTCTTTAAGGAAGTCAAGACATTTTATATAGTACAAGATGAAGAATTACAATTCCATTAAATGGCCTTAAACAGGAAGCCCGCCTTCTCCTTATTGGGCTATTGATTTTCTTAAACGGCAAATTCAGCGATAAGGACAGCGATAAGTAGAGTAAATATCCATGTTCTTGACAGTAAAGGTTCTAGTACTCACTCCCCTCTATAATCTCACAATCCTCGTGACTACCTTGAACTACCTGGACTATTCTCTGGACTTGTCAGAGAGACCTGTACTCTAACCAAGAGCTAAAATTTTACTAGATGTGGTGATTAATTTCTGAGGTGCAACTATCCGCCGCGTTAATGACTGTACTCCCACCACCTCTAATTTCCTTATGCCATCTTCCCAATCCTATTCTTCCCGATCCAATCCTCTTCCATAATCTTATAAGACACCATAAAAATCCAGAGGTCACACGTCAAAAGACTAGATTAAAAAAGGTAGAAAATGACCAGAAATGCTTAACGACTCCTGCCATTCTGCAGTCCCAAACCTACGCCAGCCATCATCTCAATATCCCCATCCTCGATTATCGCAACTCTTCCACCCCTCACTCTTGCCCCTGCTCCCGGACCAAGATCCCCCAATCTAATATTCCCGTTCTCGGTGCCGTTTTCGCGCGCATGTGTCGTCCTCTCACCAGCAGCCCTCGTCTTTTCCTCCTCCTTCAAAACTTCCGCGGCTTTCTCATCATTTACCATCTTGTTTTCTAGAGCCTTCTTCAACGCATCCTTCTTCATCCTGTTGATAGTCATTTTGCGGCCTTCGTGGAGCTTCTTGCTCGTGAACTTAGTGTCGTGCCAAGCGACATACAAGGATGTCTTGGTGATGATCCAGGTCCAGGATATCTTGAAAGCGTAGGATAGGAGTGCGCGGACGAGCCTGCTGAAGGCGAGGCAGAGACTGCAGGTGATAACTATTGCAGATATTGGAACTATGAAGTCAGGCGACAATTGTAAAAATCACCGAGGGGGGTATTACTCATGAATTTGAAAACGTCCTTGTATCCCCAGTTACTTGAGCCTTCAGCGAAACCAATGAGTTCGTGAGTATTCATTCCAAACACGGCCGAAAAGAACGACATGGGGAGGAAGATGATTGTTATGACCGTGAAAAGCATAATTGCTCGCCCCTGCTTCAACGTCTCTTCGCCCTGCTTGACCGCTTCACGAGCCTCGACAACGCCTGCTTGTTGTTGTTTCAAATCGAGAAGGTCTTTCAACTCCATAGCAGTTAGCATTATTTCCTCGGTAGGTAATTAGACCTACTCACTGCCAAGGAAGTATTGTCAGCCGCATTACTCAGATAACCCAATTCCACAAGCTGATGCTGAATCCTCTCAACTAATTCATTAGCAGAATCTATCGTCCATTGGTGATCTTCATTCAGTTGTAGTTGTGTTGATGGAAGAGGCGGGCTAGGTTTTAGATCAGAAGATGGCAGTGGGTTCGGCCCATCTACCTTAGAGGCATCTGTACTCCCCGTCTCTTCTTTTGTTCTATCTGCCTTGACAGACCTTTGGAGCAGCCGCTCAATATTCTTGGAGAAAGTTCGAGCAACAGCCTCCTCTTGTTGTTTGATCAATCGCATGATGGAGATCTCATCAATGATATCTTTGATCTCGCGAAGTAATTCTCCCTCGGGATTGATGTCAAGCAGGACATTTTGTGACTTTTTAGCCGTGCCATTATCTGGCTCATTGCGTGCATTATAGCGCTTAGATGCGAGACGAGTGCACTCCCAAAAATGATCAAAAGCGATTGTTTGTCTATGGGTCTAATAATGTCTGTTAGGTATCATAAACTCAATAGGTTCTTTAAACTGACCACCTTCCCAATTGCATTTGCAAATGAATCCATTACTTGAGGTTGAAGATCTTCAGACTGAGTGCGGTCAAAAAACACACGCGAACATTGGTCGATGATGATTATGCCAAGATCATAAACGGAGCGGACTTCATCAATGCGTGCTGCTCTTAATCGTGTTCGAATACACTTTTGAACAGCGGATGGGTCGGGCTTATTTTTTCCAAACCTGCGAGGAAAGCAAGTAATGACAGTATCTATCATAGCCGTAAGCTATACTGCTTGTAACTTTGCTTGTCAGGGAACCAAAATCTTACTTTCATCCAACAACCACATCCATAATTGGTCCACCATGACTACTCTAGGAACTTTCTGGATGTTTTCTTGGCATTGATCACAGGAAACTGGATGTTTGGGATCCTTTAGGCATCGGTGATGAAGAAGCTTCGGCGAAGGAGTTGTACCTCGATACACAACCTGATCGCGATCTCGGGAACGAGTGTCGCGGAGAGTCCAGTAATAGCTCTGATCAAGAGTCCTCCGCGGTTGAAGCGGTGGCTTGGCATTAAGATAATGTTTGATTACTTTCTCATCCGTGTAGGCGTCTAGCTCTTCATATAGAGCTGCTGCTAACATGAACAACTTTCCTAGAAGGCTTTGACCTTGATAGCTTTTGAGGGTTATCTTTTTAGGACCACACAACGGTTGGGCCGCTTCAATGATGGTTGTGATATGCTCAGGAAAACCATCTGAAGATATCCGTTTGAGCGACGAGATTTCAACTTTTGCTGCTTTCTGATCAACCACATCTGGGAATGGTGTCCAACTATTGTTGCTGTATCGTGTGAGTACATCCGCCGCTCTAGATCTGCGTCGGTCCGTTTCCCAGTGAAGATATGGCATCTACGAAATGTCAAACAGTGTGGTCAGTTTTGTAGAATTACTAGTCACTTACAAACAGAGCCAAATTCTTAGGAATTGGCTCAAGATTCTGGTGATCTGAGGGTGTTAGGCTGCTTTTGGCTGTGCGTAAAGCCTGTTTAACCTACCTGTCGAAATAGGGTAACACCGTGGGCGCATATGTCTTGTGTGAGTTGGCAGGCCAGGATGATCACCATGCTGTAATCCTCTCCAAAATTGTGGGCGTAATAGCATTCTTGTTTTAGATTGCTCCTCCTTACGGCGGGGTTTCCGATAGGGACCAGTCAAGTCTAGTTTTGGCTCATTATAATATCTTGCTATGACTTCCTACGAGGAGGTCAGTAGTTTACATAGTTCTGAGCAATATCTTATTTTGCTAGTTCCAACTCACCTCAATCCAATCCATATTGTTGGCTGGAAGGTGAAAGTAACGCATCATGTCCTTTTCACATTTCCACATCAAAGGATTCTTATCTGGATCATCTGCTAATAATTGAATGAGAGTAGTCTTTTGATCTGGGAATGTTCCCGGAAGCTCTGGATTGTCGTAAGGCTGCAAGTGTGGTCCGCCTTGCTTCTTGAAATACATGATGTTTGCATTCAGATCTCTGAGGATAAATTCCTTCTCTCGTTCCTCGGACGGACGTGTATTATCATTTCTAGCCTCGCGAGTTGCAGCATCTATGACCGGAGAATGAATCGTTTGAGGACTCCCCAAAACAGAGGGACTTTTGCCCTTTCTGTGTTGTAAAGCGGTCTTGAAGCGATACAGAAGAATGCCAGAAGCGGTGCTCTCTTTCTCCATTTCAAAAATCCCTCTCAGCTTAGCAATGCGAATTTCTTCCTCTAGAATCCTCTGCTTAATTTTGTTTGAATTAGGAATTCTCGCCAGGAATGCTTCTCTTTCATCGAATCGCAGGCACCCGAAGTAGTGGGTAATAGCATCATCCGGTGAGTCGCCATGTGTCAACCGTTTTTCTGAAGCTTGACAGCTTGAAAAGTCCGCCATAAGGTGAGGAACTGGATCTCATGTATCGGCAATATTTGATTGAACTGATCAATCAAGAAATGTCCACTTCCTCTTGTAGTATCACTATCTCGGGTGAAACAGAGAAACTAAATTTGTCTAATTGATATGCCCATGGATGTACGTTAAGGTTGGCCGCTGATCAGTGTTGTCAAGACTTAACTTGCCTGCTACTTGTATCCTCTCTAATTCTCAATTGAACGAATAGTCGGAGGCGAGCATGCTGTGGAGAATCCGGGGAAAAGCGTATGGAAATACACGGCCTTATCAGCCGCATCATATGACATAAGTCACTGAGCTAATAGAGAATAGCAGGCTCCAACTCGATTTCCGCTCACCTTTGCCGGGCGTCTGAAGGGGTGTGTAAAGATTCTCCTACCAAGGAAATGATGTGGAGGTGGGAAGATCCGTGTATTGTTAGAGCGTGAACGTCACTGGTCGCCTTATGGACTGTACGACATCAACATCATGGTGGAGGTGTGGGTTGCACTCTTTCTGCATGGTGGCTGAAGTATTTGGATAATCTGCACCATAATACGATCGTGAGGGCTGTCACCCCTGGTATTGCAAAAGAAATATATTTAGGGGGCCCAATAGATCAACAATTTAGGATATTATGATCGGTTTTCGCCGGCTTATGTGAGCTGTTAGGAGAGAAGAGTATAGAAATGTTGTCGCCGGTTGTCGACAAGGCTGGGAAAGCACACTGCAGATCCTCGCGGCCACCCCCTCTCAATTGGGTGCCGATAAGCGAGCATGCGGTACGATGCAACATGTTCACCTTATAAAGGTCGAGCGAATTTCGAAGCGGGGAACAAATCTTTAACGCGAGCGAATCTGCGATTTATGGACTTTTAAACACTTAGAACACCAAGAGTACTTATCAAGAAGTAGAAGTTCTTTAATTTCATATCCTATAATCTAATCAAAGGAGTGTAAGAAAGGCAAGCCTCACATCCAAACCATCATAAAATCATCTATCTCAAATTACGGGTATCAAAAAAGATATTGGAATAGACCGCCATACTTTCAGTCTAGGTATATCCCCCAACGCCAACAAGCAAGCCAAATTCGTCAAAGAGATATCCAGCTCCCTCGCAGCAATTTAAACACCACTTCTCCTCAATTGTGCCTCATCACTATGTCTCGGCCCACTAAACCACCGCTTATGCTGGCTTTTCTCAGAGAATTCGCGTCCCTTTCTCCGTCTCGAAGCCACAAGATCACTAGCGCAAACAATCGCCGCGACGCCCATAAATGCAACACTTGTCCATGTCAACGCTAGATACTTTCCACCCTTATACGCTTCAACACCGACTTTCTCACCATGTTTGTTGATGAGGGCGGCGGCTTTCTTCTGCACGACTGTGACGATGGTGGAGGAGAGGATGAGCGTGAAGAGGGAGAGGGACGCGAGACAGGTGTTGAGGAGTGTAAGCATTGGGAGACCGGAGAAGAAGGAGGCAAGAGAGAGGAGGATGACAGTGCCGGCGGAGGCGATGCTGATGGCGTAGAAGATAAAGATGGCGTTTAGGGCGGCAGAGAAACCATCCAGGCCGTCTTGGATGTCCTCGGGGAAGTTGAGTTTCTCGAGGGTTAGGTTGAGCGGACCTTTGGCGAGTTCGGCGTTAAGAGGGGTGGTTATGTCGAAGTGATCTGTGAGGGTGTGTTAATTATATTTTTATGTTGGAGTGTGTAGGGGTGGTTTACACATGGCTGTTTGATTGGAGCATTTCGTGACGTTTTTGCTTGCACTGGGGTCAGTGGCATTGGGCTTGTAGTTGCCCTCACACATATCCATCAAATGGAGACTATAGAACTGCTTGATCCCAATCTTCTGAGATAGCTTGCCGACGATATCACCCGCAACTTCATTTGCAATGTTTTGGATCTCATCAACAGCGTTGGAAGCAGCGCCTTCGACGCAGTCTTTGGCACCACTGATGAGACTACCGAGAGATGTTGGCTTGGTACAAGCTGGTGTTGTTGCTGATGGCGCGGCGCTCTTTTTGAAAAGGTTCTGGCCCAAGCCTGATGTGTTGACCGTGATGATGTGGTATTCCTCCATGTAACCTGGCTTCGTTCCCGCGAAGAGACAGAGCATGGAGAGGACGAAAGCCACGATGGCAAAAACCAACGGGATGATAGCGATTGGCCTCATGGCGACCATGTTGTACCGTGTAGGTAGGTGTATTGCGTTTCTCGGAAAGTTCTTAATGGAAATATATGTGTGTGGTGATGGTGGTTTTAACAGTGTGTTGAAAATGCAAAGTAAAGAATGGATTTGATGTTCAACAACAAAGCGAGCATGAAAATGGAGTGACTTGTGAATGTTCAAATACTCAAACCTGCCAAAGAGCAAACCATAGACCAACCGTAAATAACGCCCAGTGCCAACAAATCATCAGTCCCGTCCAAACTACATCATGTAACGGTCAACTCCACATGATGAAAATAGGACTCCTGGTCAGATATCACAAAGGGAATAGACGCGGACCAGGGAGTCATCAGGTTATTGCGACAGAGTGTCTTGCTTTAACTCACCGAAACCAACAATCAGATTTATTCAGAGTTTATTGGATGTGAGTTAAACTTTCCGAACCAATGCTCAAGTTGGAGTTCGAGATGATTCTCGTTCTCCCCTGGTCTTTCTACGTCATGTTTCTCTGTTGGAGGGCAAGGGTAAAGGATTGGCTGGCGGGAATCCCTTGGGAGAAAACAAGGTCAGCAAGCGAGAAGCAGAAAGCGCGCGGGTCAAGGGCACAGAGACCCACAATATGGGCCTGCCAGCTAGTGACAGGGGTATATTTTCTGGCTCTGACAAGCCAACCATTCGATATCTATTCACGATCCATATCGTGGTGAAACTTCATCATACTCGTACAAACATAGAGTACAAACCTACTCACACTTTATGCGCGAGTCACTCATGTATTCACGACCTGAAGCGCGCTATCATCCCCAGCCTACAAAGAAGCCATAGGAACCATCAAAGGCGTCAAGATCTCCTTCCATTGCTTTAAGACAATCTAGCCGCGGGACTTTGTCTGGCGCATAGAAGCGCAACAATGTCTCCATATCTTCCTCGGACATTTCACACAGGTCTTCCAGGCTGTAAGCATCACTGACTTTGATCATCCTGAGAACCATCAGCAATTGTTTGTATATCGCACTCTCAACAAGCCTACCATGACATTCTCTTTGGACCTTCCTCTGGTCCAGGCGCAACCTTCCTCAGCATTTGCCTTAACTTCCCGACCTTAGTGATCGCTTCTCCGATGTTCGCAGGTAGATTCGCAGCTATCGATCGTCTGACGATGTTTGCCAATCGAGGTCCTTTCCCATTCGTGCTAACCATGACTTGTAAAGGTCCATCGCGATGAACACTTCCGAAGTAGAAATCGCATTCTGGTGGAACGTCTGCTATATTCGCTGCTATCTTCCTCTCTTTGCATAACTTCCATATCTGCGTTGATGCAGCTGGATCATCCACTGCGGTCAGGACCATGTCGACGTTGTCGAGATCCGATGGCTCGAACTTCCGATCGACATAATCAACTTGCCCATTCTCTATTCGATATGCGACTTCAGGATTGAGACCCTCGCGAGGCGAAACTACTGTGACTTTCGCATCGGCATTGAGAACATTCAGTATTCGACCTGCCGCAACCTACTCGAAAAACTGTTAGCCAGTAAGTAGCGATAGGATGAATCAGAAAATTGACTTGCCTCCCCGCCTCCAACAACTAATACTCTTTTATTCCTGATCTGCCATGCCAGAATCAGCGATCCTCCTCCTTCAACCTCGGGAAATTGTTCTTCGCCCATTGATTGTGATGTTGAAAGAAAATAGTCCAGCATCTGCCTTTTTCCGAGGGGAACTTACCCAAGTCCAAGCTCGCCCAGCTGAGGCACAATCTTATCGATAAGGGAGACTCCGCTTAATAAGCACTCTTCCATGAAACAGACCGAGTCCGTACAACCACCCCGAGCAGCGAAGATTAGAAAGCTCATCACGTCGATATACTCCCATTATGTCTGGTCGAAAGCTGGGAGGCGGGAGGATACTGGGCAGTGGGAAGTCTTTAGCACCTCCCGCCCCTCCGGCGCATCAAAGAACAGCTTCAGACGTGATTTCACCGTCTGCGAGTTCCTTGTCACTGAGTTCCAGAGAGTCCACGCTTTCCCCTCTGGCCACATCACCACTCCCGGAGGCAGGCCAGGACTTGATATCAAGGGCATCGTTGGAAAATGGCGGGCCATCCACAGGAGTAGCTGCTAGCAGTAAACTTACTTGTCCAATATGTCAAGAAGAAATGGTAAGACATTCAATCAGGCAACGCTCATGAAATCCACTAACTTTGAAATAGATGACTTTACTACAATTAAATCGGTATATATAGTCTGGAGGGTCCCAGTAGAATGCGCTAACTTTGTCAGACATCTTGATGATAATCACCAAGATTTACCAGAAGGAATCGAGGAGGACGAACTGAAGAACTGGTTCAACAAGCAGGTTGTGAAAGCGAAGAAGTTCCAACCATTGGCAGTGATCAATCAAAAATTGAAAGGACTAGACGTGTTCGAATCGAATGAACCTGTTGTCCCACCATCTCCCATACCGAACGCCCTTCCAGGCAATCGTACTGCGACCCTTGAGTACCACCCAGATCCTGACGAAGTAGTAACGAGAACGCATTGGCAGAAGACGGGCTATGGCGATGTATGTACGGAACCAGCATGTGGCAAGAGATTGGGATCCGTGAATGGGAACGTAAACTGCAGGAAGTGCGGGCGACTTTTCTGCGAAGACCATACGATGTATCAGATGAAGCTCTCTCGGTCGGCACAGCATGAACCTGTGAGGGGATTTTGGTGTCGAGTCTGCGAGACTTGTTTCAAGTCCAGAGATGGGTACAACGATCACCACGGGCTTGTGCGAGACCATATGAAGGATTTCCAATCTATTCGCAGGAAGACTGTCGATAAGGCATACTTGGAGATATCACGTCTGGAGAAGCGCCTTACGAAGCTCACCAAATTGCTAGCTGAGTCGCAATCAGATTTAGCAAGTAATAGCAGCGGAATTTTGTCGCTCTCCAGCCAAAAGAATCAGCAGAAGGTCCTTGAACAATCGGTCGTAACATGGGAAGAAGATGCTAAAGTTATGAAATGCCCATATTGTCAGCAACAATTCGGGTCATGGTCATTTCGTCGGCATCATTGTCGATTATGCGGTCGGGTAGTGTGCGCCGACCTGCAGACAGGATGTTCTTCAGAAATTGGCCTGAACGTTACTGGAAGTAAGTTTCCCATTCTTACTGATATTTCGTCATTCATTGACAGATGACAGCGACTGACTTACTGTCAGAAAAAGCTGGAGATCTAAATCTCGATATACGAATGTGCAGGGATTGTAAAACTATAACTTTCAGTAAAAGCGACTTCGCAGCCCAAGTTGCTCATAAACCACCGGACCAGCGCGCATATGAAAATTTGATACAATTTGAGAAGGGCATTCGAATGTTGCTGCCGAACTTTCAGCGGCTACTTTTTGCCCTACAAGATCCGGAAAAGCCACCATCACATATTCAACTTATCGAGGCTTCGAAGGTTCGGAAACGGTTGATTGATAGTTTTGGAAAATACGACCTGGCAGCGAAAAGAATACGAGATCTGCCGACGACAAATGCGACCCAATTAAAACTACAGAGGTCAATATATCAACAAAGCGCAAACTTCTTGGGTTTGCACATGTTACCTCTGAAATCGCTCCCGAAAATCCTGAAGCACGCCTCGCCTCATGGTTCCTATGGCTTACCCGCAAATGGTCGCAGTGCTCTTGCAACGATCAAATATAATGACGTTGATACTGCTTCTCAGATGAGTAGCAGTAGTGTGGTTTCCGCGATGGAGGCCGAGGAGAAGCAATTGAAGGAGAGGTTGATCGTGTTGGAAGAACAAAAGTTTTTTGTCAGTGAAATGATCGCAGATGCAAATAAGAGAAGGAAGTTCGACGAGGCAACGAGTCTTCAAAGCAATTTGGAAGATTTAGGCAAGGAGATTGACTCAGTCAATGGAATGTTAGGCCAGCTCGACTTCGAAGGTGCATATGCAAGAGACCAAGCAAATGGAGATAATGGTGGCGGTGCATTAGGATTGGGCAAGTAGATATACATTGCTGCATATTTGACTACATATGTTTTTAGGAGGGAAAGAATGGTAAAAGGGTAGCCAGTGCATTAGGCGGCGCAATTGGCAGGGAACTTGATAGCGAAAGGATCATTTTATGGTGTTGGGACATATAAGCGGTCGTTACTCGGGATTATAATCCATCAAGTTTTGTTGTTGTCAAATGGTTGCTGTCCCTCTATCAAACGGTGTCGCGTACTGTGTTATAATTGTCCAAGACTTCGCAGTCAAGTTGACCAAACTTATCATAATCAACATAGATTATTGTTTAGATCCGAGAGGAATCTAAAAAGTTTCCTTCTCCTGCTAAATGTTCCTTCCTTATCCATCTCCTCTATTGTCGTGACCCAAACCTGCCCTTCACCATCCGTGCAACCTCCCCCTATTCTCTCGCTTAGCAACACTCTCACCTGACACACTCCAGCTCGGCAAATGTCCTCGCACGGTCATCACCTTCCTGAAATGAACGTTTACATAGGCACTAAAACTCTTCTCGTCCTCACGTCCAATAAGATTTCTCTGTCTGTGCCCCGCACGTATAAGCGCATTATATAACACCCTCTTTTTCTCGTTCTGCGGCCGCTTTCTTTCTCTCCTTTTGTCTCTTCATCTTATCTTCTTCACTCTAATATTTTCTGAACACCCATCATATGAAGAAAATACTTGCAGTAGATAGAAATCATGGCTAGAAATACAGTCTACCTCGTTACAGGCGCCAATCGTGGTAAGCTTTTCCTCTATCGTGATGGCAGGTGGGTATTGTTGACATCACATGACTAACCCCTATTCATCCCCTCGCTTAGGAATCGGCCACACTCTCACCACCACCCTCCTCCTGCACCCACACACCACCGTCATCGCTACAGTGCGCAATACCGCTAATTCCTCCCATCTCTTCACATCTGTGCCGGTTGGGGAGGGAAGTAAGCTTATCGTTGCTGGTCTGGAGATCTCTGCTACAAGTACAAAAGATATCGAAACCGCAACGAAAACTCTCTTCACAACTCTCACGGATAAGGAAGGTATTGGCAAGATCGATGTCCTGATTGCAAACGCCGGGTTCTCTTCCCCTAGCGACTTCCTCCCCGTCGCTACGACGCCGCTCCAAAACCTGTCTGAAAATTTCCACATCAATGCCATCGGCCCTATAGCACTCTTTCAAGCGTTACGTCCGTTGCTGCTGGAGAGTGAAAGTGCAAAGTTCGTGGTGATTAGTAGTAGTTTGGGAAGTATTGCGCATATGGAAGGGTCGATTCCTAGTGCAAGTTATGGGATGGCGAAGGCGGGGGTTAATTATGCAGTTAGGAAGGTACATTTTGAGGAGGTGGCGGTTACGAGTGTTGCAGTACATCCTGGGTAAGCCATTCCAACCTCCCTCACTCGTCTTGTATCTTCTCTTCCATTCCTTCTTCATCCGTTGTCCAATCTTCCATTGTCTTCCGAGCCATAGAGAAAGATGCCAACATATATTATGAAATATCAGATGGGTCAAAACAGCCAACGGCCAAACCTTCGCCAACGCAATTGGTGTGACGGAGGCCCCTATGACGCTTGAACAGAGTGTGGAGGGGGTGCTTACGCAGATTGACAGAGCTACTAAGGAGGGGACGAGTGGGGGGTTTGTGAGTTATGATGGGCAGGTTATTGCTTTTTGAGTGTTGTTGGTGATTTGTTGGCTTCGGGAGGAAAGGGTAATTGGAGAAAGGAGATGGAGTTGTCGGGCTTCTTTTCTTTCGCCCTTTGAAGTTCGGGGCTATCTGATTAGGGAAAGGTAGGGTGGAGGGAGCTTCCTAGGTATATGATTACATTCATTGTTGAAAAATTAAAATAGATAAGTTAAATGACTAACTCGAGTAAGTCTGAACTACAGCTCCCTACCACATCACACCTTGAAAATCCTCTTCCCCCTCAAAACCCCCCCAATTACCCTGGTATAAAAGCTCCCTCCCCTCTCCTCCTTTACCAATCTATCCCAATGGGAGAGGACTGAAGCATTACAAGGGATAGATTTTCGCCGACCGATTACCCATAATAAGTACAAATTTTCATCCCCCGCGCCAAGGAATTTCTGTGTGAGCCAAAGGGATGGTTCACAGATATGCTGGTTATTTCCTTTTTGTTTAAAAGAAGTAGAGGTTGTGATCGACGGTAAATGGGTAGTCGACAACAATGGGTGCTCGGCCACAAATCAGTTCTTGACAACAAACAATCTCGAAATGTGTGATTTTTGGAATGATGCTCTATTGCTCCAAGCAACAATTTTGGAGGAAGGTAGATGGAGGGCGCGAACAAGGGATATTAAGCATTCTCTTAGTATACTGACAGCACTTTATTAGATTCGCTAGTACGGGTGAGGATAGCAAGATCTTAGAACAATGAGAGTGGAAGATGTAAGGAGCATGCTGTAAATGTTACGCCCACACCCCCCAAGGTTACTCTCCAAACACCCCTCGCTTCACTAGACCAGAAAATACCAATCAATTCGTAGCATTTTCCTAGAGCCCTAGTATCTCATTTCAGAACAGTTTGAACATTTAAAAAGAGATGTGAGAATACGAAGAGAGGTAGATAGTGCTTACGATATGTAATTAAAGGTTGACGATTACGTGATTGGGAATAGTAGTAAATCTTCATTCCTTCTCTTCTTGTTTTGTTAAATTGTTCTGTAGATCATATGCGCGATTCTGGGAACGTTTCGAACGTTTGGATGGAACCGGGAAGATAAATAGCGATTGTGATCTGCAACCTGGATTGGGAAGCCTAGGAACAGAGTGTTTCTTCGACGACTATGAGGCAGGAGCTATTATCTAAATCATGTCATCGGATTACTTGGGATATTGACGTGTTTTCATTCCTCTATTTCATTCGAGCCATTGCCATGTCAGAATTCGATTAAAACGTGATCTACATAACCTTTACAATCGTCTCCTCTGTAATCCTCTCCCTTATCTCCACCTGCGATAAAACCTTCGGCCCAATATAACTCCCTCCCTTGACTACCCACCATGCCGCTGCAAACATGGAGATCGCTCCCGTGATCAAACACGCGTAGTTCATATTAACCTCTGTGACAGGCAGCGAATATGGGAAGCAGAAAATAACAACAAAGACCACAATGTATAAACAAGCGATGATGTTGATTGTGTAACCAACCGAATTGCTCATCTGGAAAGGTCCAGGCCGCATACTATTGATATATAGGCCAGGGGCGTGAGATGCACGGGAGAAGCGCCGCGTGAAGATGAAGGGGAGGATTGCAGCAAGGTATGAGAGTGTTGAGAGGACCGCAAAGGACCCAATGAAAGCGTTGAATGCAGTCGTGGAGCCTACATATATCGCGCCAAAGACCATGGAGAAAACACCACAAAGTAACGTAGCGTTGAAAGGGTTCTCAAAACGCGTTGAGATCTTGCCGAAGGTCTTCGAGAATGGGATCGCTCCGTCGCGTCCTAGTGTCCAAACACCGCGTCCTGCCGTGATGAATGTCCCGATGCAGCAGCAGATGATAGGGAAGAATATGAGGAAGAGGAGACCCATGGCACCAGCTCGGCTACCTGTGGCTTGAGCATATATTTGTGTAAGTGGGAAGTAGGCTGAGCCTAAGACTGAGTCGAGATCGGTGGTGCCGTAAAAGATTGCAATTAGGTAGAAAAATGCTGTGAGGAATCCAATGACCATTTGTGCACAGATAGCCAAGGGTATGTTTCGCTTGGGATTTGGGATCTCTTCAGCGAGATGGGCGCAGCAATCAACCGCACCCACAGCGTACGCCCCATTAAGCATTCCGGCGAGGAAGACAAATCCGTTGCTTGTATATCCAGTCTGATTCACCCATTCCGTCCACACGAAGGATGAAGTGGCGTAGCCTGTACCACTTGTATATGGCAAGATAGCGCAGACGATGATCGTGGTCAAGACTCCCCCTAGGATGAATATTAAGCCAACATCGTTGAGCTTCGGAAGAGCTCTGTTGGCAAAGAGGACGAAGGAACAGCACATCCAGGATATCGTCGTTTGAACGATGAAGATGTGCCATCTTTCAGGGAGATATTCAGGATGGTATAGTCCGTACATAGCCACGACAATCTGACCACTGATACAGGACATCGATGCTGCTGATTGTTAGTCAAAGTTGTATGGACACTTGGGATATCCCCACCGGTAGCTGTAATCCAAGCAAATGTGTTCCACCATCCTGCAAACCAACCACAGATGCGCCCATACTTGGGTCCTGGAGTAATTGATGCCCAGTGATATACACCAGCTGAACTAGGCATAGAAGAAGCGAGTTCCTGAGTGTATGATAAGAATGGTGCGTAGTTATTCCATGTATGTTTTGAACGTACCGCAATGGACGCTGCAATGATCCAGTAGAAAATAGATACCGCAATAAATTCATACAGAACTCCTGGGGGTCCTCCATTACTGTGCTGTCGTTAGCAATTATATTCTTGCTCTTGGACCTTTTACATCTATGCGTTGATGGTTCGGAGAACTAGCCGCGACTTGTTCAATCTGAACAAAGTCCCTCTCGCTTCATATCAAGGGCTGCAAATAGAAATAGTATAAATTACTTACTAAATTGCAACCGCAATTGAGCCTCCAAGAGCAGCCCAGCTGTTTCCTGTAACTATCCCCACGGAGCACATTGAGATCAACGAGAAATTTCGCTCGAGTTCCTGAATATGACCAGTCTCATTTACTTCCACGTATTGCGGTGGTATCCTAGAATTCCCATTCCTTTCTGAATCTGTGAAAGGATTGGAATTTCCATCTTTGCTCGACATCGGCGCCGTAGCTCCGGAGGAGGAATGTAACTGAAGACTATGTGGGATGCGCAAAGTCCTCTGTAACGCAGATGTGGCTACAACTTGAGTGCCGATGAAGTGAGATATGAATCTCGACGGGAAAAAAATTGTTAGCAGACAAGAAAAGAAGCTAGAGTCAGAATAAGTTGTTGATAGAATTGATTATAGATACGAGAATTGTATCTTTTTGTCAACCCCCTCCCCCCGCATAATAGAAGCTCCTACTTGCAGCAAAAGTGTAAAGGCGGACTTGTGACGGACTGGGACCTCTCCGATAAGCAACCTGAAATGATAGGACAGTAGCGCTTTCAAACCCTAGATGCTGCATGTCGACCATCTAAGTCCTGCCTCCTTGGAGCTTGCCAAGAGACGAGGATCTCACGGTAGTAGTCGGGATTTGCCCTGAGAAGCTAAAGCTCCTTTGCAGTAGAGGATTTTGAGTGGTTGGTGAAAACACCACCAGAGGGCGGGGATCTAATACCGAGAGAGTAGTGAATTGCAAGATGGTCCAACCCGCAATGCAGAAAATCATACGATGTTACATTGAACCCGCGAATTTGATTAATCTTACATAGATAAATAGCGAAATCTTTTTGTTAAAGTCCCTAAAATCACATCTGTTATACATTTTTCAACTGTCTTCAAACATCGAACAACTTGACATTGTGCAAGATGTTCCCGTTGTCGCTGCTGGTTTCCATTCCAGTCTTGATGTGCTGTAGCACGGCGATTTGGTATTTGTGTCGGAAGCCGGTAGAGATTATGAATCTTCGAAACCGAAAAGTGTCGACAAAATCTGATGTAGATCTTCAGAAGTGTGCAATAAACGCCTCGCTTTTCCACTGACGCCTTCTCGCGATTCATCCTAATGTCATATGCGAAATCCCAAACATCACGCATCGCTATTTCCTGTATCCTACAGTTTCGGTCGACAAGCATTGCCATCATTCTTATGTGGTATGCTGGAGCATCGCTTGTAGTCGCCTTTTCGGGTCAATATGACCGGTCGAGTGTCATTATCGTAGTAAGAAGTTTTCGGGTATTCAAAGTATCTTTCGCATGATACACCTCCGCTCTGGGTCGAGGCCTCGTTCGGCTTCTTCTTTGAGGATTTGCGTGTATTGCTTCTTCATGGCCCGCGGATTGATTTCCTTAAATCCTAGCTTCTGGTACCACTAAGAAAGAATTAGAGACTTGATACAAGCGATAGGTTTAACGAAGGGGAAATGATTAAAAAAGACCCAGGAGATTTAAAGAAGGAGCAGCAGCGATGTCGAACAAGACGAGAGTAGAAAAAGGAGGGATATCGTACAGGACCGTTCCATGGAACATCTTTGAAAGTAGTGAGAGTGGCATATTTGTATCCTTCCCCTCGCACCTGTTCCATCATCATTCTCATCAAAGCCCCTCCAACGCCCCTCCCTTGGTATTCCTGTGCAACTGATATCTCATCAATATGGAAGTTGCCCTGTAGATCCTCCCCTCCGAGGAAACCTATCGGTTGATCCCAGTCATTCACTGCTACCCAAAGGTGGTTTGTGCGAGCCATGTTCATCAAGACCGCCACATCAACAGTAGGCCCATCCAGCAACTGTTCTAAGCCAACACTTCGAAAAGATTCTGCTGCAGATCGTTCGACACGTTCTAATAGGGGTATATCGGACGATCTCGCACTGCGAACTCCAAATCGTGGCACTCCTTCTTTGAGGTCCATTGCTTCCGACTGTTGTACATAGGCGGCAGCCATGGCCAGGATGGACAAAGCGTTCGCCATCCGGAGGGTTTTCGAGATTCGGATTGTGAGGAAAGTGTGTTTCTTTTTGGGGAATGTCGTGGTTTGGCAGAGATTTACGGAGGTAGGAGGAATAGAATTATAGTTGGAGTCAGAGTTGGAGTGAACAAGAAGACTAGCAAGGAGAAGAAAATGACTTTGCATAAAAAAAGCTTAAAAGCTTAAATCAAACCCCGGCGTTGATCCCTGTTACTGACGTCGCTCTATCTCCAATCTTCATTTGCCAATTACCATGATAAATGCGCCCGCGCATAAACACCCCAAAGACTCATATTTCGCAATCTCGCGTTGGATTATCGACTGTCATCTTGTCCGTCGTCCTAATTATTGGCGCAATGCCTAAAAAGCTTAGCAAAGCAACGACTTCTGCAGTAACAGAAGAGGCAGACAGCATCACCGCGCCGGCAAGTTTCTTCGACGGGCCCATCCCCAAGCTCATCGTCTTTGATGTTCGTATTATTCTGCCTTAAAATTATTATTTCATTTGATGGAGGCTTTGGAGGTTGAGGCTGTCTAAGGAGTAAAGAAACTCCCAATATAACCATGCCTCGAGAGCATCTTCGAAGCCGACACCCAAACTTTTAGCAAGCACATGTACTAATTCATTGGGTAGTTAGACTACACTCTCTGGCCATGTATTCTCGCTTTTATCCAAAGAATCTCCTAGAAATGCAAATGCTAACTTTTACTTTACTAAGTTTGGGTAGATACACATGTTACACCTCCCTTGAAAGCCTCTGCGAGCCATGATTCTGCAAAGGACAAGTTCGGAGAGAATTTTGCATTTTACCATGAAGTTCCATCAATATTATATTCCTTGCGGCAGAGAGGGATCAAGGTTGGAGCTGCGTCTAGGACAAGCGCTCCTGAATTGGGACGGGAGATGTTGAGGCTGTTGCATATAACGGAGACGGAGGGGAAGAAGAGAAAGGCTATCGATTACTTCGACTATCTCGAAATATATCCTGGCAGCAAAATCACACATTTCACAAAATTGCAGAAAGCTACGGGAATGAAGTTTGAGGAAATGCTGTTCTTCGATGATGAATCTAGAAATCGAAATGTAGAATCGTTGGGAGTAACCAGTAAGTGATACTGTCTATAACTCGGAAAGTGCTTCACTCACAATCTTCAGTGCATTTGATTCGAGATGGAGTGAACAAACAAGAAATCAACAATGGTATTGCTGAATGGCGGAAAAGACATGGGCATTTGGCAGAGACTGATTAAAAGGGAACATAGTATCATTTGTACACGAATATGTTTTGCGGCGTTCGGGGGACTGAGCCTAGAAATACCTATGATAGAAGCTAGAATAAGGGAATACTAGGTCAGCATGTTATTGCTCGGGCGAGTCTCAATGATTGAGCAGGCTGCCCCCACAAAGATCGTCTAGTACATCTATTATTGATATCGTACTGACCAGGCGTGGCACCAATCGTAAGAAAAAAGGCATAAACTCTACCTACATCGCTGGGATTTCTTGCAACATATGGGATACCAAACTTGATTCTCTGTTCTCTTAAAGGAGAATTAGTTTAAATTTATATAACATACTCGAAGAATTAAGGAGCTCAGCACTGTGCGTATAGAGTTCTACCTCATGTTCTTACTAGGTAAGAGTCCATCATAGCATTTCTAAGTTTTTGATTAAGTCCTAAATCCGAAGCCGCCCCTGTAGCTATAACCTTGCGCCAGATGGTGACCTCATCAACCAAGACGCGTCGAACAGTCAGACAATTGACATTTCGCGCCGGGCACAATGTATTGCGGCTTTCACAATCCCGACTGAGGGCAACAATCCAAAATGCCTCCTTTTCTTCCTCGTAAGGGCCTTCGTTCGCCTTCACCAGAGGCGGGGCTCTCTAAATCTGCGCCAAAGGCGAAATTGAAAGTCGATTCGCCAACTCTAAGAAAGTCTACACTTTTCGACGATCTGGATGCTGGGACTAGTAAGAAAAGGACAGCAAAGGAACACATGGCAGTCTTTGAGAAGCTTAATGCAGAAGCTACGGACAACGAAAGTTCCCTTTCTTCCTTTCCTGATGACGACTTCGAAGATGTTCTAGGCACCAAGCAGCAGGACGACAAAGACGATTCAGATGACTCAGATGAGGATGTTGAATTCGAAGATGTGGAAACAGTGCCTGCTCGCTCAGGGCATATTCCATATGGCGACCTCGAATTAACCTTGCGGAAAGACACCCGAATATCGCTGGTCAATAGCAGTTCTGGAACAAAGAAAGGTCCATCAAAAATAGAGCGGCAGATTCGAATTTCAACACATCAGATGCATGTACAGTTGTTAATGTTTCATAATGCCATACGAAATGTCTGGTTATGCGACAAGGAAGTGCAGGATATCTTGGTCAAGCAGTTGACGCCTAACGCTGAAAAGGCTGTCCAGAAGTGGAGGCGCAATTGTGGTATGGGCGAGAAGAAAGAGCCTCTCAAAGAGAAGGGAAAAGATAAGATAGTCGAAGAGAAGACGGCCGATACTCGAAGTCGACGAGATTGGGGTGATTTGGCTGAAAAAATCGAGAAAGGAGAAGTCAACATGAGCAACGGAGACCCCATTTTTAAGTTTTTAGAGGAAATGATACGGTTTTGGCAGCAACAGTTTCGCATAACAGCCCCAGGATTGCGAAAAGTGGGTTACATGTCACTCGAAAGATTGGATGAGGAGACGAAGAGCTTTCAGAAGGACGAACACGACTCAGAACGGCACGGAGAACGGATATGCGATATCGAAGATTTTAAGGAATGTGCTAAGATTATGGAGGGGAGTCGTGATGTCAGTGCACAGTTGTTCACGGCACTTCTGAGAGGCATGGGGTTCGAAGCAAGACTTGTCAGTAATTTACCAGTTCTCGGGTTTGGATGGAGCCAGTACGAAGAGGCATCTGAGAAGAATCCTCGGGCATTGAAAAAAAGGGCGCATGTGCAGACTCCTGAAGAGCCGTCTTCTGATGATGAGAGTGATACAAATGAAAAGATTGAACCATTTGGGAAAGGAAACAAGGCCGCCCAAGCAACCCCTAAATCTACCATAAAGGTACAACCAAAACCCGCCTCTCGCAACCTCCGTGGTAACAAAAAGGCTCCAATAGATCTGTCCGATTCTGAGTTATCAATACTGAAGAGTGACGAAGAGTCCATTGTCGATGTTACTCCCGCAAAGCGAACCAAGAAGCCTTCACTACCATACGATAAAGATCTTCTAGCGCCAACCTATTGGACAGAAGTACTTTCTCCCATCTCAAAAGAGTATATTCCAGTCGATGCGACAGTCCTCCGTTTGCGAGCCACCGAAGCAGGACACTATGAAAAGTTTCTGCCTCCACAAAAATCCGAGAAAGTCAGACATATCACTTCATATGTCGTAGGTCATAATCCGGATGGTACAGCGAAGGACGTTACCACGCGTTACCTTAAGGGGAAGATGTGGCCAGGAAGGACCAAAGGTTATAGACTACCCCCTGAAAAGATTCCGATACACGACCGCAAAGGAAAGGTCAAACGTTACGAAAGCTATTCCTGGTTCAAAACTGTGATGTCTGGTTATGTTCGAGGCACCGAAAAGTGTCCCCGTGATGAGATTGATGACTTCGAAGAAGCTACCATTCTACAGCCTGCGAAACGTGAGAAGAAGGTGGTAGAAGAGGGCAAGGAGTCTCTCCAGTACTTCAAAACATCGCCCGAATTCGTTCTTGAAAGGCATTTGAAAAGAGAAGAAGCTCTTGTTCCATTAGCTAAACATGCTAGGATGTTTACGGTCAAAGGGAAGGGAGGAAGTAGTACTGAGGAGAAGGTGTTTCTGAGGAAAGACGTAGTCAATTGTAAAAGTATGGAGACTTGGCACAAGGAGGGAAGAGCGCCACGTCCTGGAGAACAGCCCTTGAAACGTGTCCCTTATCGAGCGGCAACAACAAACAGGCGACGAGAGCTTGCAGAAGCAGAGCAGGCGAGCGGTGGGAAAGTGCTCCAAGGACTGTTTAGCAGGGGCCAGACCGACTGGATTATACCTCCTCCGATCGAGAACGGGATCATCCCAAAGAATTCTTTCGGTAACATAGATTTGTACGTCGATAGTATGCTGCCTGAAGGTGCTGTCCATATCCCTTATCGCGGGACTGTCAAGATTTGTAAGAGACTTGAAATTGATTACGCCGAAGCAGTTACAGGTTTTGAGTTTGGCCATAGAATGGCGGTGCCTGTCATTGAAGGTGTTGTTGTTGCTAAAGAGCATTATTCAGCGATTATGGATCAATGGGAGCAGGATGAGGCGGAGAGGAGGAGGAAAGAGGACGTCAAGCGTCAAAAAGCTGCTATCAACATGTGGAGGAAAATGTTAATGGGCATGCGAATTATCAAGAGAATCAAGGAAGATTATGGGAGCCATGGCGGTCACGAAATCGACGCTTTGAATCCATGGGCAAGCACAAAATGGAGACAAATAGAGAATGAAGCAGCTGAAAAACGACATCAAGAGATGGCGGAACGGGATGAAGAGATGGCTGGTGGGTTTTTCCATGGAGATTATCATGAGGAGGAAGTCGAAGCTAGTGCCCCTAAAAGTTTCTTTCCCACAGCTCACAATGCGGATGATGATGACGGTGCGGGAGGTTTTATTTTGGAGGATCACGACGAACAGCCTACGAAAAGCACATCTACGCAGGCTTATCCAACACCACAATCCATCGAATCGCATACCAAACAAACTGTTGCCAATGAGAACGACGAAGAGATGAGCGATGCTCTTTCTAAGCCTGAAGTCATTCCAACACCTACGGATGAACGCGGAAGACATAGCTTTGCTGGTAAAACTGCAAAACCAAAACTTATTGGGAAAGTAAAAACACTAGCGAATCGCCCAGTGGCACATCAAAAGACAAATTCAGTGAGAAAACGCAAGATGATGGAAAAGGATAAAGAGTCTTCTTCTCCATTGTCTGAACTCGAGTCAGAGCAGAGCATTGGCGAAGACATCGAGGATGAAGAACCACCAGTTAAAAAGGCTAAGAAGACGCCTGCGAAAAGAGCAACGAGAGTTCATCCCGCCTCGGCAAGCAAGGCAGTCACCCGAAAGACGCCCAGACGCAATGCGGCAAGAAAGAGTGAGACAGCGCTGAAATCCCACTATTTTGAGCATAGTGACGACGACGACGATGAAGATGATGAGTGAGGGACGTGATTGATTTTACCAGAATTAGAAGGATTGCGCGAGCTCAGGCAACTACGAACCCTAATTATACCATTTTGCTGATGATTGTGCAAGCACCAAGACGGGTGTAAGGAGCTCTGGTGTATTAACATGAAAATGTTAATTAACTCGTTCCATTCCAGTGGCATGCCGCATCCACGCCGCTAGGTTTCAAGCTGCCATTTGTTAGTTTATTCAGGCGCATCCTTCTTGATGCGCCCCTGTGATTGTGGCGTGGAATTGGATGTGCCAAGTAGGGGTGCATGCCAGGTACCCGAGAAAAAAAACACTCATCACCATCAGAGGCGCGCTTCGAAAAGCAAGACTCCTGAGAATAAATGAAAATTTATTATTAGGAGGTGGATGGCAAGTGCCGTGGACTCCAACATCATAGAAACATGTCAGATTTTAGGAGTCAGCGATACGCTATTTCGGATGCTTGGTGTCTTGAAAGCAACCCGTCACAATCGAGAGCATTTTTCCAAGACTCACAATTCAACTCTTCAGCCTCAGGAGTATTCAATAGCTTGAGCACGGAGTCCGAATACTAACATTCCAAGGTTTCTTACCTCGTTCCGTAAAGAGATTTTCTCAGCATCGCCCTTATGTGTTTATAGAGTTCTTAATGATCCTTGTGATCCTCGGGGAATTGGCCTCGTGGTGGAACAATCCTATCCAAGATCCTTCCTCGATAGCCCCCACCTAACGACCGAGCACCTCGGTTTGTTTGGATGATTCCCCCAGATCGACCTCGTCTACGTTCCACCGGGTAGTTATCCGAGTACGCAAGCAATTGATCTAGACCCCCTGAATTTTCGCTTGCAATTCCTGCTATTAAGGAGGAGGCACCTAGCCTTGTTGGCAGTACCTTGCATCGGGCCTTGCCTACGGCGTGCAGCAGCAGCACCGCATGGTTCGTGTCGCCATATTTCTATTAGCTGTGCACCTTGAATTTCTTTTCTGTTTTGGTTATTTTTCAATCTCCTTCTTGTGTAAGATTTCTCGAATCCTGTAGCTTTGGAGGTTTCGTACATGAGAGTTGAGCAGCTCGTCGAGAATTTCATGGTTTACGCTGCTTTCAGGAGTTCAATATGGGGCTAAAGTCAAGACGCAATATATATCGCTGCACTTCTCATCGTGACGCTGACTGTAGAAACCTACCCAGTGGTAGGAGTCGCCAAGATGACCCCAACATTTTCTCCTGCATAACCTAGGCTCATGTCAGCATCTGAAACAGAAGAGAATGTGTTTATTTTGACTTATGTTGGCATCGTGCATTAGCGATAGTGGTGAGGCCTCGTCTCCCGCATTCCTTCCCGTCATCCTGATTTCCACCCATGCTCAGGCCACGCCGGTGGATGTCAATTAGAAGCATTCATGTTTCCTCGCAATTGTATATTAGATGGAGGTCTCCCGAAGTTCTGTTTTGCTCTTTTCTCTTGCTATGCACACTGGTTGCTTGCACCTGCTACACATTCCTTTTCAACGAACATACATTCATTTATAGACACTCCTTTTCAGGAAAGGATCCTTCAGTTACATAAACACATTCATTTTTTGCAAGCAACCCCACATTCCTTCATATCATCACCATGCGTTTCAGCCCTATTGCTGTTCTAGGTGTGTGCTACGTTCAAGCAACTTCAGCCGCAGCCATCCCTCAGAACGGACACAGCGTCGATTGGTTCTCATGGGTTACCAGCAAAGGATGGAAATACGAGGCGAAGAATGGTCGTTGGAAATGGAAATATCACCACAAAGGCCGCAACTCAACCGCAGTATCAAATTATACTAGACCCGCTGGAACTGGTCAAACGCTTACCATCACACCACCCTTCGAGATTCCAGGTGCAAAACCAACCACTGTTTCTGGTGTTTCAGGAAACACTGCTCTCCCACCTATTTTGACTTCAAGTGTCTCAATTCCAACGGCTGCGCCAGTGGAAGGAGGTGACGAAGATGACGATGACGAAAACGAAGAGCCAACACTTACAGAAGGAGGACCTACTAACTATCCTACTCTCACATCGAATGGAGGTTTCACCTACCTAGGAGGCACTGGTACAGGTACTGCACCAACATCCTCTCCCACTATCATCGATGATAGTGGTTTAACTACCAAAGTTGCGCCTGTCGCGACTTATGTTGCCTCTTCACCACCAATCATTGCCACAGATGGGGATGAAAACTCCGATAGCAGTGTTGTCCAGATCCAAACCCAGACAGTAGTGCCACTTCCCGCAACTACAACCGCTGCTACCTCAAGCGTCCCATCCGCCACGGCACCAGCAGCAGGACTCCCAGAGATTCCAGCGGCAGGCTCATACTGGAAACCCACCGCCGGACTTAGCTGGCAAATTCAGCTCGCGGGCCAAGTCACCGATCTCAACCTCCCCGTCGACGTCTACGACATCGACCTCATCGAGAGTACCCCCGAAATGATCACCACACTCCACACCAACAAAAAAAAGGTAATCTGCTATTTCAGCGCTGGCTCCTTCGAGTCGTGGCGTCCAGACGCAGCTTCCTTCCAAGCTGGCGATAAAGGCAGCCCCCTTGAAGGATGGGACAACGAATGGTGGCTCAACACCAACTCTGCCAACGTCCGCACAATCATGAAAGCACGCCTCGACCTCGCAAAGTCAAAGGGCTGCGATGCTGTCGATCCGGATAATGTCGATGTCTACCATAATGCCAATGGTGTCGGAATCACCGAGGCTAACTCCATCGACTTTCTCAACTTCCTCTCCACTGAAGCCCATTCCCGTGGTATGGCCATGGGCCTCAAGAATGCCGTTGAACTCACTGGCACCCTACTAGGTGCCATGGATTTCGAGGTCAATGAGAGTTGCATGGAGTTCAACGAGTGTGCGAAACTCGCACCGTTTATCGCCGCGAACAAAGCTGTATTCCACATTGAGTATAACAATGCCGGGCAGAAGAAGCGTGCGACGGAGGCGAGTTGTAGTTTCAAGGGAGGAGATGCGTTTAGTAGTTTATTGAAGAATCCGAATTTGGATGCCTTCGCACAGGCTTGCACTGGCGTGCTGGTTACCTAGATGGTAGAACGCTTGATGTCATGTAACGACCTTTTTTTACTTCTCTGTATGGATATTTAAACTTCTTTTCGGGGGATCGTGCCGCTGCTTGTCGGTGGCATGTATTCTGGGTGCGCAGACACTTTTTGGGATGGATTTTGTAGAAAAAGAAATTGGACTCCGGAGACGAGTTGGCAATCAAAAGTTTGTGTTTTTATTTCTCTCGTGATTTTCGTCCTTGTACCTATACTGCTATGAACTCACCTTTGCGCCATCACTATCCGTCACCTTCACCGTTCTCCATCTTGTTTGTAAAGCAACCAGCAACAATGGTGCAACGATAGCACAAAGGACTCAGGTTACGTCCCATGACATCGAGGTACCCTCTAACTGCATGCATTCTGGTAGTGATAAAGCAAACCAGGATGTAGTCCTCTCGAACACCTGTAGAGCATTCTCTACCATTTGAGGTGTAGGTAGAAAATCACGATAAGAGCTTGTTTGAACTTCTCTGTAATACACGCGAATTGAGGGCGATCCATTTGATGTTCACATTGAACCCTTTAGGGATGTTAAGCAAAATCAGCGTCCTTTTCGTGTTCTTATACGCTCAATTGTAAGTATCTCACCGTGATAGGTACAAATAAATACCAGCGTTTCCGACACCATACATCACCAACAGATTTCCATTGGATTGGATACCGTCATGTGGTTTGTGAGTGGTGGTCTTTGGCCTTCTGCATTACCGCCTCATCTTTGGGGAATATAGTTCATTGCCCATCTATATCATAGATTTTGCAGCCATGATAGGAAGCCTGGGTTATTGTCGATTCTTCGACTAGACTTGAGGAGTATTCATCCAGCTGGAGTCTCCACAGCTCTCCCAGATAATACCTCAAGAATTGTAGGTTTCTGAAGCAATTATTCACGAAAGCTAGAGCAGGTTACTTTGCCACCATTTTTCCAATTAGCATAGATGAGTGAATGCTGGTGCGGGGAAAATAAGAATCTCCCACAATTTGTGAGATACCACTAAACCAGGTGTCCGAAAGATGAACCTTTCTTCTGCGTCAAAAATAGATCAGATTGATTGTTGCATTAACATGTCAGGAACGAGATTCGAACAGACGACCATTCACCCTTGCCTTGACCTCATCGCGTCGACCGCTACATCAATGATATCTTACTGTGCCTTGGTATAGAGATCGCGTCAAATTTTGCACAGTCTGACCTCAGTCTCACAGATGCTCTTGTGGTACGACTGAGCTTTTGCGCGTAATTATGATCAATGTTTTGTCGAGAAACCATTGGCCATCAATTCGGTACTGCTTACACGGCGAGAACTCAACGACAAATAATTAACATTGTGATGTACTCTTATATATATCAGTCGACAGACCTTATATATTAGCAAGCAGACCCAATTTCCGCCAAAAGTAAAGTGGTGTGAGATGTCTTGAGGAGAATATTGAGTGAGGCTAGTTCGAAAAGATTTGCCATTTGTTGTGAAAAGGAATCTATACCCACGGCGCCATGCAGTTTCAGTCTACCAGGTTGAACGTGAAGGCCGGGACTCTGCTTGATTATTAGTTAAATGAGAATGAGACTGAGATATTTTGACTGAAGGACCAGCTTATTTTGCAAACAGTATGGAAATCTTCCACGACCTTATTCTCGTCAAGTATCCTATCAAAAAGTTACATGGAGTCATTCTGATAGAATACAGCACACAGTGGAGGCTCAAAATTTTAAACTTCCCATTTAAATCTCACTGTGTTTCAATCCACCGGAAATGCCTTCTTTATCCAGGGCAATATCCGTCATCCTCCTTTTTTAAGACTCCGACTTGTTAAACTTAAACGGGGGCTGGAGAATCAACTAGACAATAGACGAAGGTCCAGATTATCCCTAAATATATAAATCCCGCGCAGCTAGATTTAAAGAGGGGAAAGATACCAATGAACATATACTACAGATCTCTGCAATCCTCCCCTAACTACCCAGTATAGTATAAATATAAATATAACTATACTAGAAATAAAAGTAAAAGAAGCCAGTGAATATAAGATTAGTAAAATCAATCTAATATCTAATTGAAATTAAGATAGAGATTAACTAGAAATACATAAGTCTTAAGCAGAACGCGGGAAGGTTACCAATTCTTATCTATATAAGGATAAGAAGTACATTATTTATTCGAAAAATAAAAAGGTAAATGAAAGTTTAGACTTAGGCGGAGAGTGGTATCCTTAATTATAAATATACAAAGGAATGTTAGTTTAATATAGACGGGCATTTGTGTATTTTGTCTCTTTCTAGAAGAGTCAGAACCTCTAAATCAGGTCTGATTTGTCCACCAAAGCGCCGAAGCAAACATCTCCAAACGAAGGGACTGATCGAAGGTTAGCAATGGGCTATCAATCTCCATATGCATTATCAACCTACTCGACATACACCGGCGCTGGTGGTAAATCAAGCAACGAAGTCATTTCGATATCCGCTTTCTCGGCATCCTCTGTATTCGGTCAATTCAAGTCCTCCAAGTTAAGGGTACAGATAAGCCTATTCTTTGTGACAACCTCAGCAGTATTGATGCCTGCACCAGATCCACCACTCCCATCATCGACTATAGTACCCATATCACGACCGAACGATTCTTGGGCAGACCATAGTGAGAGCAACGGTGGTAATGATGTGTAGATGTAGAATGCAGGTGGTGGCTGACAAGAATTGATGTATTTGGGAGATATGTTCCGTGTGAACAGTCGGACAATGTTCTGCCCAAAGGGTTATTCAGTTCTCGATCAACGCTAGCGTAGTCCAACTCAGACGACAATTACTTGCCGCCTTACAAAGGCTCCACATTATCTTTGTGCGGCTGGGCCAAGTCTTCCGGGAAAACCTTGAAGTCAATGGTGAATATGACATCTTTCGAAGTCTCAATCGTTACCCATTCCTCCACGACATGATTGCTAGTGCTAATCTGACCTCCAAATTCAGTCTCCCAATTTGTCACATCCCACTCTAACCCTTTGGTAGTTATCCTCGAGGGCTCTTTCAACGGTATAATACCAACATGTTTGTTCAAGCGGACGCCTCGAAAGCTTTCCTTGGCCTTGATCTTATGCTTTCCGGATTTCAGGACGAATGTAACGCATTCACTTGACAGGAGATACATCTTTCCAGAGTTATAGCTCTTCTGAAACATATAGAGATGATGTAGGACGGAGATGCCTTGATCAACTCTGCCGCCAAGTCCTCCAAGGGCAACAATGTTGATGGGTTTCTCTCTCTCAGCTGTCCAGATGTGCTTCACGGCTTTGGTGAAGTCTGTTGAGTATTGGTCCGGGTCATGCTCAATCTTTACATGTTTTTCAGTCCAATACTCTCGGACCTCTGGCAGTAGGGAATCGAGGTCTCCAACAACGAGATCAAGTTCAAGCTTTTGAGAAGAAGAGGTGACCAACTCGTGAATGCGATTGGCTCCTCCGTCCGCAGCAACACGAATAGAGGAATTGTCCCAGACCCTCCTATAGAAAGACTCACGGAGCTCCAAAGGCTGGTTCAAGATTACCAATGCAGACTTGTGCGAATTTGGCCTATCTGACAGAACGTCGGCAGGATGCCACACCATCACATCTTTATCGGCCATTATGCCTGGGCAATCGACTGGACTCGAGGTGGACTTCGAGTGTCAAATTTACAAGCAGAGCTGTGAACGACTGACAAACAGGTAATTTGTAACTGGAGAATAAAATTAAGAGGAAACCAGGATGATAGGTAATGTCGAGTCACGCAATGGGAAATTTCCAGACAGAGTATCTGCACGTGACCATACTGGGATGTCGACAAATTATCGACGACGCTTACAAAACAATTGGAGCATACACCGAGCTTCGATGCCCTCACGCAACCTTTCTTTTGTTCCTAGTGCTCTCCTATCAACCTCTTGAACCGCATACTCTCTCACCATGTTTAAGTCTGCGCTCCGAGCAGCTCCGCGGCGAACTCTGCCCTCCCGAACACTTCTGCAAAATAGCTCTCGGAGACGTCTCATAAGTACTGCACTACCCTCGCAGAAGTCGCGGAGCTGGAAGAGTAGTGCAGTGAGATGGGCGATTGCTGCGGGTGGGATATACTATTATAATGCGAGCAATTTGTTTGCGGAGGAGCCCGGAGGTTGGTGGCGAATCATCCTGGATTTCTGGAGTAGTGCTAATTGGATCTGTAGAGACGATACAGAGGGTCGACGAATCACTCCACCGTATCCAAGAATCAAACGGAACCACAATAGACGCCGTCGTAGAAGAGAAGAGGAAACGAGAAGCACAACAAGCCGTCGACTACCGGGCGCGGAAAGCAACAGCTGAGCGCGCAACACAGAAAGAAGGCCAACAAGAGGAGGCCGAGGAGGAGGAAGGAGAAGGTGGCCTCGGTGGTCTAGAAGAAGAAGCAGATCAACAAGGCGCCTTCAACCCAGAGACGGGCGAGATCAATTGGGACTGTCCATGTCTAGGCGGGATGGCGCATGGGCCCTGCGGCGATGAGTTCAAGGCTGCATTTAGCTGTTTTGTGTATTCGGATCAGGAGCCGAAGGGGGTGGAGTGTATAGAGAAGTTTAAGTAAATCTTCAGCACGTTTACTGGGGAAAGGAAGATGGCTAATAGTGTTTGTGTAGGGGAATGCAGAATTGTTTCCGGCAGCATCCTGAAATTTATGGTGCTGAGTTGGAGGATGATGAGGATGAGGTTGAGGAGGAATTGAGGGCGAGAGAACAGGCTTCGACGCCGAAAGATTCTCCTGCGGAGTCTCCACCCGTGCCAGCTTCTTCGGCATCAAAACCAGCACAAGAAGCACCCCTTGAAGAGCAGAAGGCTTCTGAGACCAAGGAACCAGTAGAGCCACATAGAGAAAGCATGGAAGTGACGACAGCGGATGCTAAGAAAGGAGGTGATGAGGGCGGAGATCTTGTCTCCATGGCGGCACACGGAACTTCATGATAGATATGGAGGAACGACATAATAACTGTACAAAAGCCATACATTATGTACCAAGGCAACAAGGTGCATAAGGAGGCGCAATATGTAGAATATCAAAGAGAAATCTCCCCAAGGAATATTTGTTTGAGATAAGGCAGCCTTAATGATGCGAAGCCAACTTGTATTTCCACGTTCAAGCTCAATAGCTAAAGATAAATACAAAGTCGAAGTTAAACCAGACCATCCTGATACTTGCTTGAAATAACTACATAGTCAGGGTCTCACGAAATATAACATATATGAGAAAAGCCATTTTATTGCTGCTATGCATCATAGGGTCATTTTACAATATTACATGGGAATCTCTATCTCATCGTTCCTAGCTTTGCCGCCACTTCTATTCACAGCATCAGTTCTAGGGGGTTCTCTACCGCCTTCTTAAATTCCTTAATCCACTCTCCACCAACAGCACCATCAACGACCTTGTGATCGAAACTGCCAGTAACAACTATCTGGTCGTCCCACTCTATTGAGGCACCCTCTTCGGTCTCAGCTGGAATTGCGACCTTCTTGGTAGTTCCAACAGCGAGGATACCAGCTTGTGGAGGGTTGATGACAGCGGTGAATCGATCGATTGCGGGGTTCATTCCCATGTTGGAAATTGTGAAGGTTCCTCCTTGGTACTCATCTGGTTTAAGCTTACCATCTCTGGCGCGTTTGCCGAGATCCTTGACCTGTGCTGAAATAGATTCGAGGCCAAGACCCTCAACAGACTTGACAATTGGAGTCATGAGTCCGACTGGGGTGGCTACGGCAACCTAGAAGATATCGAATTAGTTCAATTGCCACATCCATATCTTAACTACACTTACGGAAATATCAACATTGTTGAATTGACGGATGAAACCATCTCTCCAGCTTGAGTTGACAGCTGGAACCTTTTTGCATGCCACGCCGCAGGCCTTGATCAAGAAGTCGTTGACCGAGAGCTTGTACTTGCCGTCTGAGGAAGCATTGAGGGCTTGTCTAAGTTTGAGAAGTTTAGTGACAGAGACGGTGGCAGCAACAAAATAGTGGGGGTTTTGGTTCATGGACTCGGTAAGGCGGGTGGCGATGGTTTTTCGCATAGAGGTAATCGGTGTATCTGTGTATGATGCAGCAGCAGGAGCAGTTCCTAGTGCTGCTGGCGCAGATCCAGACGAAGCTTTCTTGACATCAGCTTCTGTGATCTGTCCACCGGTTCCTGTGCCCTTCAATCCAATAATCTTGACGCCGGTCTCAATTGAAAGTCTAACGGCGGCGGCGCTTGCATTTGGCTGTCTCTCCAAAGCTGGCTGTAACTTTCCACTACTTGACTCGATTTCTTCGGGAGCTGGAGCAGATTCGGTCTTGGGTGGAGGTGCTGTGCCTGACTGGGTTCCTGCTGGCTCTGAAGATTCGCTGGCTTCCTCCTTTGGTGGTGGTGGAGAGGCGCTCTCTCCTCCGGCATCCTCAAGAGTGAACGATTCGAAAGCTGAAGCATCCTCTCCTTCTTCGATCATAACAGCGATGGGCTGTAGAGGGTTAGAAAGAGTCTACAGCACAGCCAAGACTCAGTTGAAACTTACATTGCCGACTGCCACATCCTTGGTTCCAGAATCCTTCAAGATCTTCGCCAGAACACCCTCTTCCTGGAATTCGAAATCCATTTGCGCCTTATCCGTCTCAATCTCAACCAACACATCGCCGGGAGAGATTGCATCTCCTGGCTTCTTCTGCCACGTCCCAATGTTACCAGCTGTCATCGTAGGAGACAAAGCAGGCATGGAGACCACCGTATGAGGTGGAAATGACTTTGCGGCATAGCATCGTGCGAATTGATACGAAAGGGAACTTGACTGAAGGGCGCGCCTCCTCAACACTGCGGCGAACATATTGAAAGACGAGCAGAAAAGAAGACGAATAGAAAGCAAAAAGAGTGAGAAGATGGACGTGGGAACCAGACAATTGAAGTCGTGGATTCGCAACACCGGCGTTGTTGGTGGGATACGTGAAGTTTTGGAGTTGCTGGAAAGAATCAATTCAGTTCAACCATCTCGGGAATTGGGCCTAGCTAAAAATCGAGCTCTCCCAACGCTCCTACTACAAAAACTGCTTAGTCCCGATCCCCGACGCCGACGTCACGTGGACAAAAACGTGGACAAAAGGGTGATGTGCAGTGCACCTGCAGCAATCTAGGTTTTAGTAAGTCAATTATTGATTTGTGTGAATTAAACAAAATTGCTAGAACTTTCCATAATGTCTCATTGAAATCCTTGGGTTTTAGACGTGCTATTACAGTTATCATTCAATCATCTCCAGGCTAACTGTTGAGTAGATCCACTCAAGCTGTCCAACGCCGAGTTTCAATGCGTCGCGGCAAACCACAAAATGGTTATTGGCCCAGCTGCCGACAAGCGCGAAAACACACGTCGCAACAAATCCGGCCCAGGATCTGTCAGATAATATGTTCAAGCTGAACCAGGAGAAGGTCGCCCGAGTCTCCGAAGTTTATTCAGAACAGCACAACTACAATTAGGCTGATAGAGCCTCACGAATGGAAGTCGGTACCTGCGATCGGCCACCATGAGCTCTATTGTTTTTGTGGTATCTGCTTTGGAAGCAATAGCAGCTTCCAAGGAAGCTCAGAAAAGGCAGCAACTTGGGGAATCTGTCCAGAAGGCGCTGAAGGACATCAAGGATCAGGAACCCAATTTACCAGACCCAGAGATCATCTTCGTCCCTCTACAAGCCGCTACGAAATCAGGGAGCATTCCTCTCACCACGACCGCACTCGATTGTATTGGGAAGCTCATAAGCTATTCCTACTTCTCCCTTCCATCCTCTCCGAATGCCGACAATGATGCCCGTGAGCCTTTAATTGAGCGGGCGATCGATACAATATGCGACTGTTTTCAGGGAGAAACCACGCCGGTGGAAGTCCAATTGCAGATTGTCAAATCCCTGCTAGCCGCAGTGTTGAATGATAAAATTGTAGTGCATGGTTCTGGGCTGCTGAAAGCTGTCCGACAAGTCTACAATGTGTTCCTACTTTCGAAGAGCAGTGCCAACCAGCAGGTTGCGCAGGGGACTTTGACACAAATGGTTGGAACGGTATTCGAGCGGGTTAAGACCAGGATTCACATGAAAGAGGCCCGCCTGAACTTATCGCGCCTTGGGAAAAACACTGGAAATACCAGCTCATATACTGTCGATGCTTCCGAGTCTATAAATGAGACAGTAGGAACCAATGAAGAGAATGAGACTCTGGCAGAGACTCCGATAGAAGCACCTCAAGAAGATGATGGTCCCAAGCTCACTCTGAAGGACTTAGAACACCGGAAGAGCTTCGACGATTCGCAAATGGGAGAAGGGCCTACGATGGTCACACAAGTCAAACCGGCCCAATCATCGCCTCGGTCAGCCTCTGGCCAAATCGCATCGGGCAGCAGCATTGACGATGGTATGGATTTCGAAGAAGCCGAAGATGAGGTCTATATTCGAGATGCATACTTGGTTTTCAGATCATTTTGCAATCTCAGCACAAAGATTCTAGCTGCCGATCAGCTGTACGATTTGAAGGGCCAAGCTATGCGATCAAAACTCATTTCTCTCCACTTGATTCACACTTTGCTCAATAATAACATGCTCGTCTTCACTTCTCCTTTATGTACTATTACCAACAGCAAGAGCAACGAGCCAACCGGATTTCTGCAGGCCATAAAATTCTACCTGTGTTTAAGCATTACCCGAAACGGTGCCAGCTCTGTAGATCGAGTATTTGAGGTTTGCTGCGAAATTTTCTGGCTAATGCTGAAGTTCATGCGTGCTCCCTTTAAGGTCAGTCAATAGTTCCGTAAACTAGCCTTGTACTTACAATGTGACAGAAAGAGATAGAGGTGTTCTTAAACGAAATTTATCTAGCCCTACTTGAGAGACGTACGGCCACCGTTGGTCAAAAGGTCTATTTCATGGGGATACTGCAACGGCTGTGTGCCGATCCTCGTGCTCTAGTGGAAACTTATCTCAATTACGATTGTGACGGAAACGTTGACAACATCTTCCAAACGCTGATAGAAGATTTGTCTAAAGCCTCTAGTTCAGCAGTCATGGTCAGCCCCTTACACCAGCAGCAGTACGAAGAGAAAGCTGCCAAGGGTAGCATGAATGGGTCAGATTGGCAAGCCCGAGGGACTCTTCCACCACCTTTATCAACAGCCCACATGGGCACCCATTATGAAAGTGTTGATGCTGAGATACCAAAGGAATACATCATCAAACGCCAGGCCCTGGATTGTTTAGTAGAAACATTACGATCACTTGTTAATTGGTCACAGCAAGGTATTGCTGAGGTCACAGGCTCAGATCCCAATACTAGAGCTTCAGAGGACTTTCGCGAATCATTGGATCCTTCCGGAAATGACAGCGCTTCTAGAATCGCTAATAGCGAAACTCCTATTCCGCCATCAACGCCAATTGTCGATGACGATCCGGAACAGTTGGAAAAGGAGAAGCAGAGGAAGACGGCAGTAAGTAACGCCATTAAGCAGTTCAACTTCAAGCCAAAGCGTGGTATCAAGCTACTTCTCTCGGAGAAAATAATTCCAAGTGACAGTGCTGAGGACATCGCGGAGTTCTTGTTGAGGGAGGAGCGGCTCGACAAAGCACAAATTGGAGAGTTCTTGGGCGAAGGCGAGGAAAAGAACATTGCAATCATGCACGCATTCGTCGACTGTATGGACTTCACAAAGCGCCGTTTCGTCGATGCCTTAAGACAGTTCCTTCAGTCGTTCCGGCTACCGGGAGAGGCCCAGAAGATTGATCGTTTTATGTTAAAATTTGCGAATCGATATGTTACTGGAAACCCGAATGCGTTTGCTAACGCAGACACTGCCTACGTTCTAGCTTACTCGGTCATCTTGCTGAATACGGATTTACACAGTAGTAAAGTAGCAAGGAGAATGACCAAAGAGGACTTCATCAAGAACAACAGAGGAATCAACGACAATGCTAATTTGCCGGAAGAATATCTCAATGGAATTTACGATGAAATTGCCAGCGATGAAATCGTGCTAAGGAGCGAGCGTGAAACTGCCGCGGCTATGGGTATTACACTTCAGCAACCCAGCGTTGGCATTGCAGCAGGTCTTGGGCAAGCACTTGCTACAGTTGGCCGTGATCTTCAACGAGAAGCGTACACTAAACATGCCGAAGAAATATCCGCAAGATCCGAGCAGCTTTTCAAAAGCTTGTATAGGAAAGAGCGGAAGAACGCCTCCAAAACAGGGACCAGCAAATTCATTCCAGCCACCTCTTTCAAACACGTAGGGCCGATGTTCGATGTGGTATGGATGTCTTTCTTCTCTGGTCTTTCAGGTCAAATGCAGAACGCACACAACATTGAGATAATAAAATTGTGCATGGAGGGTATGAAGTTGGCAGTCCGAATAGCCTGCTTATTCGATTTGGAAACCCCGCGCGAAGCATTTGTTTCTGCATTGAAAAATGCTACTAATCTGAACAACCCAACTGAAATGATGGCCAAGAACGTTGAGGCTCTTAAGATTCTGTTAGAGATCGCACAGACCGAGGGCAATTTACTTAAGGAATCTTGGCGAGACATTTTGATGTGTGTCAGCCAGCTCGACAGGCTCCAACTGATATCTGATGGGGTCGATGAAGGTTCAATTCCAGATGTGTCAAAAGCTAGGATTGTTCCTGCAAGTCGGCAGGATACAGGTTCATCGAGGAAGTCAAGTCAATCTATAAGACCAGCACGTCCCCGTCCTCGGGCACCAACATCAGGCACTAGCTATTCTATGGAGATTGCGATGGAAAGTCGTTCTGACGAAGTCATCAAGGCTGTCGATCGAATATTCACCAACACAGCAAACCTCTCTGGTGATGCTATTGTACATTTCGTGCGAGCTCTAACAGAGGTCAGTTGGGAGGAGATCAAAATATCCGGATCGAATGAGTCCCCTCGTACATATAGTCTTCAGAAACTGGTAGAGATCAGTTACTACAATATGACTCGTGTCAGATTCGAATGGACAAATATCTGGGTGGTCCTCGGGGAACATTTCAACCGCGTTGGGTGCCATAACAACACGGCGGTTGTCTTCTTCGCTTTGGACTCTTTACGGCAGTTGTCGATGCGATTCATGGAGATCGAAGAATTACCTGGGTTCAAATTTCAAAAGGATTTTCTCAAGCCGTTTGAGCACGTCATGTCGAATAGCAACGTCGTCGCTGTGAAAGACATGACTCTGCGTTGCTTGATTCAAATGATCCAGGCTCGCGGAGAGAATATCCGCTCTGGGTGGAGAACTATGTTTGGCGTCTTCACTGTCGCTGCTCGAGAACCTTACGAGAGCATTGTCAACCTAGCTTTCGACAACGTGAATCAAGTATACAAGACACGGTTTGGAGTTGTCATATCTCAAGGTGCCTTTGCGGACTTGATTGTATGCCTTACGGAGTTTTCCAAGAACATGAGGTTCCAAAAGAAAGGTTTGCAGGCAATGGAGACATTAAAGTCGATTATTCCTACGATGCTCAAAACTTCCGAGTGCCCGTTATCTCACAAGTCAATCGCAAACTCCGATGGCTCAGCAAAGACAACGGAACCACTCTCGAAGCAACCCAGTCGAACAACACAAGAAGAAGCGTTCTGGTTCCCAGTACTGTTCGCATTTCACGATGTGCTTATGACTGGCGAAGACTTGGAGGTCCGTTCGAATGCCCTCAATTACCTTTTTGAATCAATTATCAGATATGGTGGTGATTTTCCAACTGATTTCTGGGACATTCTTTGGCGGCAACTTCTTTACCCAATTTTCATGGTTCTTAAATCTAAATCAGAAATGTCGAACGTTTTGAATCATGAAGAGCTTTCAGTATGGCTGTCGACCACTATGATCCAAGCACTGCGCAACATGATCACCCTCTTCACGCACTACTTCGAATCCTTGGAATATATGCTTGATAGATATATGGATCTCCTGGCTATGTGTATATGCCAAGAGAATGATACAATTGCGCGCATCGGAAGCAATTGTCTCCAGCAGCTCATTTTGCAGAATGTTACGAAATTCCAGCCAACACATTGGTCAAAGATAGTCGGAGCATTTGTAGAACTCTTCGAGAGGACAACTGCCTATCAGCTTTTCTCGGCCGCAACAACATCAGGTACGGTCAATGGAGGCGATGCAGCCTCGCCGCTGGAAGAACCAGGGTCCGATGAACAGTCATTGAAAATTAACGGGTCCAGTGGAACTTCTACAGAGGATACCAGTGTTAATGATGACGAGGCTAGGACGCCCACAGCGTCTCCGAACGAGCTCGAGGATTACAAGCCACAGTCTGGACTTCAACAACAACCAGTTGTTGTCACCGCTGCTCGAAGGCGATTCTTTAACAAGATCATTACGCGCTGCGTGTTGCAATTGCTTATGATCGAGACAGTCAACGAACTATTTTCGAATGATGCTGTGTATGCTCAAATTCCAAGCCCCGAGCTACTCCGTCTAATGGGACTTCTCAAGAAGAGTTTCCTGTTCGCGAAGAAGTTCAACGAGAACAAGGAATTGCGTATGCGACTTTGGCGAGAAGGCTTCATGAAACAACCACCAAATCTTCTAAAGCAGGAGAGTGGTAGTGCTGCCACCTACGTCAGTATTTTACTGCGTATGTATCATGACGAAGGGGAAGAGCGAAAGAGAAATCGCGATGATACAGAAGCCGCTCTGGTCCCGTTGTGTGCTGACATCATCCGAGGCTTCACACAACTTGAAGAAGAATCCCAGCAGCGTAATATTATTGCATGGAGGCCAGTGGTCGTGGATGTTATGGAAGGGTACACAAACTTTCCAAAAGATGGGTTCGAGAAGTATATTGAGGTGTTCTACCCAATTTGCGTGGATCTGTTAAACAGAGATATGGGTGTCGAAATTAGAATCGCATTACAGTCGATGTTGCGAAGAGTCGGGGAGATCAAACTTGGCATGCCAGAATCCAAACCACCGGGATCGCCAACGAGCATACATTCTTCATACCCGTTCGGAAGTAGGAGGATGAGTCGAAGAGATTGAATATCTTGAGTTCTGGGGATTTGGTGGAGGTGAGGTGGTGTTAAGGGCATGAACTTTAAAATCTTCTATTCTGATCTTGTTCTTTGAGCGATGCATCTAGGACAGCTTCTTCCGGCTGGGTATGATATCTGGTCGGCTGTACCACGGGCGTTTTGGGTCGGAATGAATAGAAGATGTGTGTGGGGGGAATTGTACAGTATAGCCACGAAATTTTTGTAGACTTTAAGGATGCGCTTTCTTCGAATAGATACTTTTTGACACGTGATTTTTTGAGTCCTATGCTATGCTGATGATTCTTGAATGTCTGTAGATAGTTTCAAAAGAGTTCATCTAGTGCATTCTGTGCAATGTTGTCTTTGCAAATCCTTTGGGACATCTGGAGGAATATAAAGATATGATGAGGGCAGCGCCATCTCCTATTTTACCAAATGCCCCTGCCACACTTTCTATTCATAAACTTGCTTGACTCATATCCTCTCTTTAGTAGCACAAAATGTATCGTAGTGACGCAACTGTAAGATGGTTCCTCATAGTATGTCACTTCAGGAAAATGAGCTACCATCATCTAATGACTACCGTCTACTAATAGTTGAGACAATTATGGCGTGGTTGGAGCTTCTCGGTTCCCTTCTCAAGATGTTTCTTCTTTGTTAGGTTTTTTTGGGATTTGGATATGAGGATTGGGTTAGGTGTTGAGGAGGGAAGGTATATAGAGCTTGTGTACTGTAGAACTTGACAAGAGTGGATTTGGCGCTAGCTGAGTTAGGACAACCATTTTGTATTAAATTAGAGATGGCTTTTGTTTTCTAGTCTCTAACTTAATTATTCTCTTTCACACCAAAGAACATAACGATCTCTTGAGTTTATCTATACAATATTTGACTTTGGATCCACCTTAGGTTCGATGGTATAACATAAATGAGCTTCTTCTGTCTTAAATTCCGTCTACACAAACAGAAATTGTCCAGTAATAGCACCACAGGCTAACAGCACCAGCGGTGCCCACTTGTTCGTGAATTTGTACAGCACTATCAGTGCCAGCAAATACAACACGGCAGCCAACCCTGAATCACTCGACTGCCCAATTGTTTTCGGATGCCCTTTTACGCTCGCAGATAGAATCTGGGCGGCGATCACAGCGATAACTCCGATCACGGCGGCACATAGGCCGTCGAAGAAGGATGATAGGAGCTAGTGAGTGAGTCAGGTGGTTGTAAGTAATTGATGAGGGAGGAAGTGGGTCACCTTATTCCTCACAAGCTTTTCCAGTAAATTATGACCTGCAATAGTAAACAAGAAGCAAGGAAAGAACATCCCCAACGTAATCAAAACCGCACCCACAAAAGCCATCCCTAATCCTCCATGCAACAGACCCCCTTGAAAGCCAACAAACGTAGCGAAGATCACGAGAGGTGCTGGTAATATGTTGCCGATGGCGATGCAGTCGATAAAAACACTTTGCGGAAGCCAGCCGCCTTTTAAGACGGCTTCAACTTGGATGAATGGGATGGCGGTGTAGGCGCCGCCGAAGGAGAGACTGCCTGCGACAAGACCGAGGAGGAAGAGGTTGATCAGGGAAGGGGTGGGAGAGATGCCAAGGGCGAGTGCGAGGGGGGTAGGGAAGCCGCGGAAGACGACGTAGAGGGCGAAGCCGATGTATTGGAGGATCCAGAGAATGAGGGCGGGGATGAAGAGGCGGCGGGCGACCAGGGAGTACCAGAGGCCGTAGAAAGCGAGGGAGATGAAACTTTTTGGTACGTGTCAGTGACTGCTTAGGGTATTGGGGTGATGGAAGTGGGCAAATACATGTTGATGCGAAGGGCGCCGTTGAGTGCCGTGCAGAGCGCTGCGATAACGAGAAAAACGTCGACTTTCTTGGTCTTTTGGTTGATGATTGAGTGATCTGCTATCTTGTGGACGGCTTTGAGGATCTAATCTTCTATCAGCAAAAGAATATACTAATTAGAAATTGAAGGCGCACCATTGCAGAAACAATAGGCTGCAAAGCTTTGAACGAAGCATTGAAGTAGACATTCTCAAGCCCAGCCAAAGAATACAGATAACTTGCCAAAAGCATCAACGTGAATCCAGGAAGAATAAAGGCAGTACCAGCAACAATACCACCAAGCCTACCAGCGGATAAGCATCCAAAGAACATGCACAACTCCGCTGCTTCTGGACCAGGGAGTATTTGGTAAACCGCAAAGACTCGCTGGAAGCGATCTATTGTGATCCATTTCTCTTGGATCACTAGGCGTTCTTTTATAAGAGCGATTTGAGCGACAGGACCACCCCAGGCGAAGATGCCGAAGTTGTAGAAGAAGAACCAGAATAACTTGGGGAGTGAGAGTTTGGGAACGTTGGAGTTGTCTTCGAGGTCACTTTCGACACCTTCCAAAGTTTCTATTGTTGTGGTATCCGAATTATTCTTCTTGGCAGGGTCTTGCTTTTCAATGTCTGGCGCGATGTTTGTAATGGTGGTAGTGTGCTCGAGTTGAGGAGTGTCTTTGATAGCTGGATCTACAACAAGTGACGAAGGGGATGCCATTTTTGCAACTGTGTTTGCATTGACAACTGGCTCATTAACCAAAGACGAAAAGAGGCACCTCCATGCGAGCACGACCTCAAGTCCCTCTTTTGTACCAATGAGTGTTCGCTTGAATATTGAAGACTATTCAGACGATGGGTGAGGGACAGACAGACAGCGTATGATTGGCTCATGGCCTGTAATTCTTGCCCTTAGAAGCGTGCATGGTGGCTGACGCCTCCGAGGACCGCGTTCTACCGCTCGCAGTGACAACTTGCGACGTCCTCCTTTCAATGTAAGTCCAAGCCGTCAAAGGCACCCGAAAGCGCACGATGTCACATTCTCCGAGGCAGGCTCATGAAACAGATGTAAGTGGATGAAGTCTCTCTTTGATCCTGTATAGCTCAAAGCCTCGAAAAATTCGCCTAACAAAAGCAAAACCAAACAGGAGACACGACGTGCTGCTCGACTTCGAGAAAACAAACGTCGACATCGACAACGACAAAAAGACTACACTTCAACCCTCGAGACCAGACTAAGGGAACTTGAGTCCCAGGGTGTGCAGGCAACTCAAGAGGTTCAACTTAGTGCGAGAAAGGTGGTTTTGGACAACACGAGGTTGAAAGCCCTATTGAAATATGTCGGAGTCAATGATCATGTGATCGAAGGCTGGACACCACCTTCTAAATGTGGGCAGAAGGATGGAAAGTGCGCTAACACAGTGAGTTATTGTCTTTCTATACTATGTGTCTCTCAATAACCTCAGAAAAGTCAAATGAGCGAAAGGACATTGCTTCCATGGTTTCCATTGCAGCTTCAGACGAGCATAAAGAGCCGGTTACTCTCCAGTCTGAACTTGCCCTACTCCCCACAGAGATCAGGCAACCTGAAAATCAGAAGTTGGATTATACCGAAGACAACGCGCACATCATAAATAAATCAACAACATCAATCGTGGCTTTACCTCCGTGCAAGGTTCTCACGCGACTGGCTGAAGACCCAGGTGCAGACATCACCCAGCTTGCCCCGGGAGTTGAAAATACAGACGAACAGGAGAATGGAGGCATTGAGTGCTCAAAAGCCCATGCTATGCTGATGCAACTTGCAACGACTGAAGATAAATTGGAAGTAGTTTCTCAGGCACTTGAGAGAGGGTGTGGGGGTAAGAAAGGAGGAGGATGCATGGTACGAAACGAAGTTATGTGGAAAGCAATAGATGAGATCACTTGATTGGAATTTTCTCAGGGGACCTGCCCTTTATCGATGGCTGACTGTACCAATTTCTGAATTTATCTTCACTTTATTAGCTGAACGTATTTAATTTGCGACTTGCTGCCTTTTTAATACTCAAGTGCTCTTCCACTTACAAGTGCTTTGGAAGCAACATATAAGATAAATTCCTCTGCTGGGACGAAATGTAGCTGTATTTCAAACAAGGGACTTTACTCAACACTTGTAATGAGCCTATTGAGAGAGGTTGATGGAAATGGATTTTGCTCCGGCTTTCAATCTTTTCAAACGACCTCTGGTGTGGCATTAGTGATTCACGCTTATGCTTGCTTGCTATTGCCAACCCTCAAAAATGGAGTTAAACATTCAGAAGTGTTCAAAGCAATTGGTCTGCGCGCGGCTCTATTGGAGAAAGGATGTTGGTATCACAACATCCTAAACATAATTTTCACAATCGCGATTTGAGAGCTTCAAGCGGCAAGCATCGGCTCTTCTCGCCAAGACCTGAAGGTCGTGAAACTAGCGGGTCGTTTCCGAGTCCTAATGGCACCTGACGCGCGAAACAAAATTTCCACTTACGTCCGGCGTCGGAGCCAATCAATATTCAAGCTTACACATACATCATCGTTCGCAACAATTGTTCTGCAGAACTTTATTGAAAACTTCCCTCGGTTTCAATTCTTGCTGCTGCAGGATTTTCGCTCGTTATATATCTTCGTAGACAGGATTCGACTGAAATCCGACCCTGCGAGAGTTCAATGCACCCGCGATGAGCTCGCAAACCTCCGGGCTGAATTCTCCAGCAACTCAGATGGACTTGGACGTGTCCTCGAGGATGCCTCGAACTCCTAAAGTACCGGACAGCTTGACAGAGACGAAAGTATGGAATACGAAGAACCTCGGTCTGCGACTAGCCACCGATTTTATATCTGGAGTTACTGCAGCGACAATGGTTGCTCCTATTATTGTTACCATTGATAAGTTAGTCACAACCCCCATTCTATCAGGAAATGTACTAATTACATTGTAGGGGAATCATGCAGAATGCCTCCGGCCAAGCAACTCTCAAGGAGTCTCTTAAATCGTCTTTCAGAGACTTCCTGCTGCGACCGCATAATCTCGTCTTCTCGAAACCCTTTGCTCTAATTTGCATGCTATATGGGGGCACCTACCTCACCGCTAATTCACTCGATACCATAACTTCGACGGTGCAGAATAGACCAGCTACACATGTCACATCTGGGACTGCCAAATTTGCAGCCTCGTCGGCCGCCAATGTTGGGCTCTGTCTGTTCAAGGATCAGGCATTCGCTAGGTTGTATGGACCTGGCGGACCTCCTCGACCTGTGCCTCTACCTTCATACGTTCTTTTCACATTGCGCGATTGCTTGACAATATTCGCATCGTTCAATATTCCTCCTTTGCTCGGTCCCGTCATCACCAAACGTATGAGCAGTGAACTCAGCAAAAATTTAAGTGGGCAAACTGTCGCACAATTTATGGCACCAGCTGCTATTCAGGTCCTCAGTACACCAATGCACTTGCTTGGTTTAGATCTCTATAACAGAGGATCAAAATCTATTACATGGGCTGAACGATGGACAATTGTGAAGAAAAATTGGGCCGTCAGCGCGGCAGCTCGAATGTGCCGTATTGTCCCAGCATTCGGAGTCGGAGGAGTTGTAAATGCCAACATGCGGAAAACACTTTTGCAAAAACTAGAATAGGCCGACATATGGGAGACGCGATGTAATGATATGCTCCGATACGAAACATAGAATGGTGGATCTGGTCTTCACGGCCAGCTGGCGTCACAGAGGGCTAGATTTGCTCACATGGATATAGACGCGCATAGAACGAGGCTCGGCATCATATTGGAGTTCAAAATAGGATAAGGCGTCTGGGATGGCGATCTGTAATTTGTAATTTGGTTCGTGTTGCCTTGGAATTCGCGGTATGATACCCTGTCAATTCATCCGTTGGTCAGGCAATATTCCTGATTTCAGGTATCTTGTCAGATTTTGCTTTATTTATGATCTTTGGTGTTTCGTGCCATTAAATCCTTCAGAGAAAGCCACGGGAAGAAGTGGTGACACCATACCACACATCCCTTCAGCACTTATAGCATCAGGTACATACAATCAATCCCCACTCAGAAATTATTCTCTACTATCCACCTGGATCTCACGTTTTTCTAACTGATCACAGAGCTGCCAAGTTTGATACCAATATTTCACTGTCCTGAGACCGTAGTTCTCTTCCACTTTCCATTTAGGTAATTTGTTTCCAATTAACAGCTCTTCCCTGTTGTTTTGTCTGTGAAGGAAACTTTCTAATTTTGATGGCTACATCATATTTATGTGGTGCTTGTTTTTATTCTCTGGTTATCATGAATCCCTAAGGAATCCGCCTGTGTAGGGTTAGCCTCCTGTCATGTTCACTACTAATTATAACATTCTACAAAATGACTGAATTGAAAGTGTATAGATTTGACTATTTGATAGCTCTGAGATAATTCATACCAAAGCTTCGGTCGTCTCTGCTATTCTGCTGACGACTTATAAACTTTGATTATTGATAAAATCGAATCCATCGCTCAATGAGCGGTGATCAGAGCCTCGTTCATTTTTCAATCATTCTTTGTCCCATCTCTGGCAGTTTCTCAGCTACCGATATAGCGATTTTGTTAAAGTATTCCCTATTTATAAATGTACTTATAAATTACGTTTTGGCATACCAGGAAATTAGGCACATTTAGTTTTTTAGATTGTCTTGTCAAGTCTTTTTCTATCAAGAAGTGTTTTCTTTACACAAACTTTCATCAAAGAAATACTGTTATTTAAAGGAGATGTACAATTAGTATGTCCAGGAGCTCTTTTCAGATTAATTTGCTTGTGCACATAATCTCTGTCCTGCACAATGTCGTTAGACCACTTTGAATAATCATACTATCACCCTTCATAATGTCTTAGGGTGCTATCATTAGAGTGCTTTTCAATTTTTGGGAGTTCTCTGCCACACTCACTGCAACTCAATCACTTTGAATTTAAGTCCGAAGCATAATCCATGTGTTCTATTAGAGCAATATCCATTCTCCACTGCTATCCTAGTAACAGGCTTTTGGTCATCAACAAGATATACAGTGCTCTCTAATGCTTCAGAAACTTGTTTAAGGTCATCTTGATCATGGCAACTAGAACTTAACCATTCCCCTGTATATTGCTCATTTCTGCCCTCACAAGAGTCTCTTCATCATTCACTCGTTGCCAGCTTTTCCCACTCTGTGTCCACACCCTTCAATACTTCACAACTTTCGCAAATCTAGTGCCCACAACGTTCACAGGTTTAATTTCTGACAAATTTCGTCTTCTGACACTATCTGAGAAAAGGAAATCGTTAGTGAACTTGCTCGATGAGGCACGAGGTGAGAAAAAGGTAGAATGGCTAAGGCCACGGACACAAGTCATTCTCAACCTGACATCACCACCACCCTAAATTCCTCTTATCCTTAATATTCTCCTCGGTATGTTTAGTCTCATTAATGCGTTCTTTCTCATCCTCATTCCCCTTCCCATTATTAGCACCTTCATCGACACCCCCCTAACTTCCTATACACCAACGGCCATCTCATCAAGCTGCGTAAATGACCACGGGGCTTCGCATTCTTGGAAGATGTCGAGAATGTGTGGCGGAGGGTGGAGATTGGGCCGCTTGGTGTGGGTAAGTCGATCTGAAGGGTGGTAGTGAGGTTTCGGCACTTGGGCTTGTGAGAGGAATGCTGTCTTCATTATTGTTACTGGGAGTGGTGGTTGGGTGGAGGGCGAAAATGGCATGGATCTGTGGCGTTTAATGAAGGAGGATATGGCTTGGAAAGGCATGGTTGATGTATTAGTATGGTAAGGTGAGGTGAGGTGGTCGCGGAGAAACGGCTTCGTGGTTTTTTGTGGTTGCTGTCTTGTTTGTAAAGATAAAAAGTCAGCGAGGAGTATTTGCTTCTACTGTATATTTCGCGATTATGCAGTGTGGTGAATGAGAGATGCTTGAAAGAGTTGCTGGCTGGTTATAATTTTCGTGACCGTCAGCTTTGTCTATGAGTTGGCGAAGGTTAGTGATTCGAAATTTAAGATTAGGCATTCAAAAATGGCGCAAGTGATCAAAGGGGAAGGGTTTTGATGGCGATTCTTGATCTATCTCTGTGAAAGTGAAAGATTGTGAGGAGATACTATATGACTCTCGCCTCATGGTCTTGGAATTTACTAAATCTCAATAGTAGACATTCTTCCATTATTTTTCGGCAGTCCATTTACTACGAAATAAAACAAGCGAGACACAGAATTTATCCTTCGAGGAATCTGAACTAAGTTTCATATTATTTTCTGGAACGATGAAATAGCGGGAGGAATGTCTTGGAAAGATGATAGTCAATAGACCTGCACTGCGGGAAGGGATATCACGAACTATATGTGACTAACCACGTGTTTGATGCAATGAGTATAAATCCCGGAGAATTCCCACTTCAGGCTTTCCGAAGTGGATCCTGCCACAACGTCTTCGGAGTTTAGATAACATTCTTATCGTATCTGTCTCGAGTCCCGAGTTCGTCGCATCGCATCGCATCAACATCCCATCTTTGACCTTACACAGAACTATATCAATCTTCTTTTCCACACACCCTCCCCAAAAATCCACAAATATTAACAACGATCTTCAACATGGGTTCTACAACAATGCCTTCCCTCCCCCTCCGCATTGCCATCCTCGAATGCGACACGCCCATGGACAGCGTCCGTGAAAGACACGGCGGTTACGGTAGCATCTTCACACAACTCCTCCGCGCTGGCGCAGACTCTCTCAAGCACACCGGTCTCTCATCCACCGAGGGACTGCAGTTATCGAGCTTCGATGTCGTTACAAAGCAGGAATATCCAAAGTTAGAAGATGTGGATGGGATTTTGATTTCGGGGTCGAAACATAATTCCTTTGATAGCGATCCGTGGATATTGAAGTTGGTGGAATTTACAAAGGAGGTTCTAGCGCAGGAGAGGGTTAGGGTTGTGGGTGTGTGTTTTGGGCATCAGATTGTGGGGAGGGCGATGGGGGCGAAGGTTGCGAGGAGTGAGAAGGGGTGGGAGATTAGTGTTACGACTATTGATTTGACGAAGAAGGGGCAGGAGATATTTGGTCAGCCATCTTTAGTGAGTCTGCAAACTCCTCATGATCCGGAATTGTGGTGCTAACGAAGTAGGCATTACACCAAATGCACCGAGATGTCATCTACGAGTATCCACCAGAAGTCGAGCAATTGGCGTATACAGATAAATGCGCTGTACAAGGCATGTACATTCCACGGCGGTTGATTACAGTACAAGGACACCCAGAATTTACCGGGGACATCATGAAGGATATCTTAGTTGCGCGGCATAAACAAGGGTTATTTGATAGTAATTTATTTGAGGATGCGCTCGGGAGATTTGATGAATATCATGATGGCGTTGTGATTGCTGCAACATTCCTGAAATTCTTACTTGAGGAGTAAATCGATTGGTAAGACTCTGGAGCGATCCAGATGACATATAGAGTAGAAGGGTAGACTTCATACACAATAGAGAAAATCCCCCCTTAGCTTAATCGCTTATAAAGCGTTCAAATAAAAGTTGTCTTCCGATTTCAAAAATAAGGGGAACACATAAAACTATAACTAAATCCTCAAGACGACAGCATCTATAGTTTGTACACCGCCGTGTCTTTTACACGAGCCCGCCGCCTCGACATGCAACAAAACCTCGGGTTGACCGATCCTCAAGAGGGTGGCGACTGTGGTAACAGTGGCGTGGAGAGCGGCAAAGACTACGACATACAACGGGAGTTATTTTTTCCCGCTAAACCCCTGAGAAACGCGTGGATATTCATGAAGGCGGCGTAGATTTGGCTTGCAGCGAAAGCTACTTTAGGAAGCTGAATGAGAGCGGCGCGGCTACGATGTGCAACGAAAAATATTTTACGCAACTAATGAGAGCGGCGCGAACATTTCCAATAGCGGCGTGACTGCGATGTGCAACGAAAGCTGGTGCAGCCTTATCAAAGTGGATACAGTAAGATTAGCAGTAAAACAAATGTGAGAAACTTCTATACGTTACGTTTGGCCAGCAAAATTCATATGAATATGCAATGCATGAAAATCTCAAGGTAAAGGGGCTGCCAGAAGTTTACTAATGTCCTATTTAGTCACTTAAGGATCATGAGGTCGACCGAAACTCATACACGTATACAATTTTTAACACTTATCTTAGTGAGCCGAGATGCAATTTAATCCTCTACAACTCGTCCCTGACAGCGGCTAGAGCAATTAGGTCTAGCCACTTCGCAAGCCTATCAACTATTGTCAGTATGTATTCTGTAGTATCCATTGTGATTGATACAGACCTAAATCCAGCCCTCGCAACAAGAGTCTCAACAACCGGCACTGCATTCTCAAAATACTTCCCACTCAGCTCCACATTCTCAACACCCACCTGTCCCTGGGGCAATACCGTCGAGCATACAGCCGCATTGCTCTCACCCGCCCATATCAACGCACTCCTCTCTGGATCATGCAAATCCATGCCCTCCAACCACTCATTCTCTGCCTGAGAACGGTAGACTCCATGGAGGATTGATTCTGTAAGGTTGGCCGCCCAAACTTGAGCGAAGGGGAGGCCGTAGCCGCCAACGTGCGTTTCTGGGATGGAGGTGTCCCAGACGTGGTGGAGGTTTGTGACTTTCCCGCCGAAGAGGACGGGGATGGAGTTCCCGCCGCGAAGAAGGGCCTCGGTGTGGAGGGGCTGATGGATGTCTCCTAGGAACTGGAGGGGAAGGTAGATGTTAGTCTATTCGTTGATGGAAAGTGTTATTCAAGACTAGACTTTCAGCTTTTAGGTGAGTTCATGTCAGGTGGTTTGAGAGGGATAAGCGACCCTTAAAGACACTGTATTATCTCTGGATGTGATGAATTCACTACGTTAACATGTAGCTGCACGTCGATCTCCAGTTCTGAAGAAGACTTCGCCTCGTTCAGAAGTCAAAAGACAAACGTGAAAGACATGATTGAAGTAGATTGCCCTCGGAAGAAAGAGCAAGAGAAACAGTAATGTCAACTTACATGGACAACAAACTATTAAAGCATCAGTATAATAAGAGTGTTAGATTTTCGTGATCACATACCTTAGCAGCCATATTCCTCTTCCAAAATAGAATATCAGGATCAAGCAACTGTCCCGTCTACCACGCGCTCACCTATTAGCCCTTTCTTTTACCCTGTTTCACTATCAACTCACATAATTCGCAATCGCCCCAACTATACACCCCTCTCCCCCAGCTCCACCACAATCCCTTTTCATCTGCACCCCACAACTCCTGGGCGGATCATCCTCAGCATCAATAAAATGCAACGGCGCACTGAAGCGTCCCGCAGCCGTATATCTAAAACTATCAGCCCAGGTCGCGATATTTGCGAGGTAGTGCTCCGTGTCGTTGTAGAGGATGGACTGGAAGAGTGCGGTGGTGGGTGGTGAGACAAGGTTGGAAGCGATGTAGGCGACAGTTGTGTGGCCAAGGGTGCCCCAGCAGTGGATTAAGGGGAGAGATAGGAGGGGTGTTAAATAGAGGAGCTTCATTCTTGTAAGGGATGAGGTGAGAGCTAACAGGAGTTATTGTGATATCGGAAAGAAATGGGATGAGAGGTGATGTGAGAGGGATGTGAGAGAATATGTAAATAAAGGAACGCGGTCGTGATATTGGTCGAGTGAGTTGATGGTTTGAAACATTGGGTGGATGTGAAGTTTGATTGGCCGAGATGTTGTCCTGGCGATGTAGCACGTGTACAACACTATCACGAGTAAAGTTTTCCGCTATGAGCACAAAAAATCTGTAGGACAACAGGATGTATTCGATAATTTTAAGTTTAAGGTTAGCGAATGATAGTAAGTTGATGTTTGCGAACCAACGAGCTCGATATGTACAAGTATTGTATTACATGTGGCGCAACTATGTTACAGAACCTGGGGTTCTATTGGTACAGAAATTGGTCACTGCCCTCCTTTGACCATTTACATTTTTTCCACCATGAATTCCACTCCCCATTACTCTCAGGATTGTTGAAAGCATCTTCTTCAACGAACGGATCTGCCACCTTAAGACAGGCTCTGAGTCCTTGCGCAACCTGTCCTACGATGGGAATAGGATGGGTTTCTTTGGCTAGCTCTGGTGCCCAAATTCGCACAACATTCATGCATGCTTTCTGATGCCTAGATTGAGCAATACTGGCAAACATGAAAGCGTACATAGTGGATGACTGCGGCTGAGCTCGGCGGGCGGCCATTCTAAAAACATCCCAAAATTCAACCCAGTTCTTCTGTCTTCTATAAAGATCTAGTAAGCGCAATCTTGTATCGTCCTGGAAGCATGGTACATCGATAGTCATCATCAGTAAATGGAGACGACGTTGGATTGGTATTAGTGGATAGCTTGGCAAATTGAACGTATCGGCCGCGCTGGTAATTATTCCCTGTGCTAAGTCGTCATCAGGTACACCTGGCGAAACAGATTCTTGAAGGTCGACTAATATGGTCTCATCTAGGATCTGCAGTCCTTGGTCATGCATAACCTGGAGAATATTGAGTGCTCCTTGTAAGACGACTTGATCAGGGCCATGATAATTTGGTATGCCTTCGCCAGGACGGAGAACCCCACGTAGAATGTGCTCATATGCGACAGGTGATATTTCTGATCCTGATATCTGTAGTTCAGCAAACAAGTCCAACAATCCAGTTGCTTCGTAGCCTGGATGACCTAAAGCGCGGGCGAATGAATACAACCACACTCTTGCTTCTACTTCTGCTCCAGATGGGCACACAGATAGACTTTTGTAGAAGCAGGTGAGAAATGCTGTGGAGGAATAATCCGAATGACCGCTACCAAGGGACCCTAGCGCTGTGGGTTTTGAGAGACTCTGGATATGCAAGAGTAACTTTTCCTGTAACACCATTCTCCAGCCATCAGCTTGCAACTTGATAAAATTGTCGACGTTTTCCAAGAGTTTGGTTCGCGCACCTTCATAATCGCCATCGAAAATCAAGGCATCTACAGATTTATAGAGAGCCTGTTCAATGGCCCCACTTTCCCCCTCTCTCTTCGAGTGCGACGAAGATGTTCTGTAGATAGTGTTTTGAAACCGACGCACGCTTGTATGCAAGCCACGAATGCTGGCAACAGTCGATGAAGTGCCACTACGGAACTTGGGAACAGTTCCGGCAGTTCCTAAGGATGGTTGACTTGAAATGACCATCGGCGAACCAGTTGCCGATTCCCCTTCTTCCGCATCTTCTATGGCACCCTGACTTCTCTTTAATATTCCTCCCCAGAGTCGCTCCAATTCTATCTCTTCCCTTTTCTCGTCCGTGAGCATTTGGACAACAACCCGGATACCATCTGTTTTTCGGCCAAACCCAACGAAGTCTTGATGCTCCTGAACCACATCTGTACTTTCCACACCCTCCACAACACCAACGTCTACACATACCCAACCAGTTCGAACACCGTCGTCGGAATTTTCCTCGGTGGAGCCCATAAGCTTCGCTCTCTTGGCCTTTCGTCGCAATTTTAGCTTCAATTCATTTCTCCCTAAAAGTCCATCTGCATCAGGTCGTAATTTATATGTACTTCGTAGCCAGCGACACAATCGGTCTGCAGATACATGCAGATGCCTCTCACTTCGTGCGGTTCCAATGAGCATTATCAGATTCGCTCCTAGAGCTGGTGGAGGGTCAAGTTTTCGAAGGTCAAGGAGGCAGAGATCATCGAGGCCCAGATCAATTGAGACTTGTCGTAAAAGAGGCTGGAGAATCGGAGGCGGTGACTCAGGAAGATCTGGCAGCTTCTGGCGCTCTGATAGTGGTTTTATAGTCCTTTCTGGAGCTTCGACTTGGAGATACCACGGCTCGGACGAAGCCTCTTCAGATGTTTCCTTGAGCTGTTCTGGATTTCCCTTTCTTTCCACAGTTGCGTCTTCTTTGGCAGAAATCTCGACATCAGTACGATTCCTCCCCCTTCCCACTTCTCGGGAGGAAGTCTCCTCGAAAACTAATTCAGCCTCTTCTGGATTTCCCTTTTCTTTCAAACGTGTACTTCCTTCGACAACAATCTCAGCGGTATGAGGATATCTTCCCCACCCAACTTCTCGTGGTTCGTTATAGTGTTTTGAATACCGTCGCATTTGTCGAGCAAAGGTATTGGAACATTCCGGTAGTCTCGTGGTAGTTTGAGAAAATCGAAATGTTTGCCCTCCCACTGAAGTAAATCTTCTTAATAGCGACAGTCGACAGCAGGCACAGCCTGTACTTCGTAAAGCCTGCGGAACGACCATTATCTTGGTTAACCAGGCTTTGCTAACAACTGAAGATGTAGTATGAGAGAGGATTACCGTCCCGACTACTATAATTTCCGAGGAAATATTCTGCCCAAGACGGTGAGCTACATCTGGAGGTACCTTCGTATTTCTGTTCTGTGGTTGGCCACCAAATAGCTGTTGGCAGTGTAACTTCTGCTTACTAAGCAATCTGATCCGAGCCCCAGCACTGGAACTTTTTTTCGACTCGTCGCCCCTTGAAGCAACAGACGACTGCACTTCTGCGACGAAACCCATAGCCGTACTCGAGTACAGTCCCTTCCCTCTGCACCTGTACAAAAGTCGTTTCCTGTAGTTTTTATATTTGTTATGCGTTCTCTTGTTTCCATTTAGTTTCTTGACACAATACACACTCTTTGTACAATAATACATCCTACACAAAAGATGCTTGTTAGAGCAGCTCGAAGAAAGGCTCAATCTACATCGATCCGAAGTCAACACGCATTCGATCAAGCGTGCTCTCGAAGACTTCTTTCTGCTCCTTATCTGAACGCGACATGCATTCATCGATGGACATCCAACGATTCTACCTCGCAGCGACCGGATCCCCGCCGTCGGCGAAATTCAAACGATGGAGCTCTTCCTCCAGCTCGACGCGCAATGACAACGGCAGCAGCATACGAAGATATTCCTTTCGATAATCCCTTCCTCACCATACCACCTACTACATCGTCTCACGGACAACTTCACCATGGTTCGTTTATTTTCCCAGAGCACATTCAATCACAAAGCGTCCTACAAGATAAATTGGAACAACACAAGGTCAGGGCTTCAAAGAATGGAATTACGGGTAGTATAACTGAAGTTCTATCCGTCTACCATGCATGTCTGCAGGTCGGTAGACTGGAGCGTGCTGGAGTCATCCTTCGCCGCATTCTGCTCAAGGCAGACCTGACCGAAGAAGAGCTATTAGAGCTGCATACTGGCTATTTGTGTGCCGCCGTCGAACAATTGGCACTCGACCCAACCGAGTTTGCTAGAGAATCTATACATAAATGGTTCGAGCTTGAAATTCGATTAAAAGGCATATCTTATACTGCTCAGGTAGTCGCATATATGTTGAAGGCATCCTTATTGTCGCCTTCAGAGGAGACAGGTGGGAACAAGAAGCGGCTCGTACGACGGTACATGAGCATGGTGGAAGGAGAAGTTGGATTGGAACTGCTAGGCCTAAATGTTCTGACAGCTAGAGAGTTGGATGAAATTAACCATATCTGCCCAACGTCAAACTTAGCAATAGGCATAGAGACGCCATCGCTTGACGAGCTACATGCTGAGCAAGATATACCAGGGGAGCTGCCTCTGGAGTCCTCGGTCCCTGAAGTTCGTCCTGCCAGTCAAAAGGGTCTTGGACTGAAGACCTTGAAGAAGGCTCTTTCGTTATTTTCAAGCCTACCATCCGAAGGCCTGGCCATGAAGGGGAAAACCTTGGCAGAGAAGAGAGCGATCCAGGAACAGCTTGAAGCCGATTCCGTAAGATCGGCAATCGACCGGTGGAGGGCAGAAAGCGAATCTTTGAAGAAGATGGGACTCGACTCGTCATTACAAACAAAGTCTTTAGGCGCAAGAATGTGGAGGTGGCAGGTAGCTCTGACGGCCTATCTAAAAGACGAAATCTTGAAGGTCGATGCTGCCGAATTGAAGGAGGTCAAATCTCCTGAAGACGAGAGCCGGTGCATTTATGGCCCCTTTTTGAGGGTTCTCTCCACGGACAAATTAGCAGCCATTACCATCCTGACAACAATGACATGCGTTGGGCAAAATGGAGTCGATCGGGGGGTTTCACTCGCCCGCATGATCATGGCAATTGCGTCTAGCCTCGAGGACGAAATGGCGATGGAGGTGGTTCAAAAGAGACACAAAAACAGTGTGTGGTCCAAAAAGAAATCGTATGAAATCCATGCTATCAAGAGAAATGCACAAGGTCGAGCAGCTGGATCGGTAGCTCGACTTATTGATAAAATGGAATCCGAACGAAGGAAAGATCCCTCCCCACTCGGCACTCTGAGGATGCCGTCAACCATAAAAGCGAAAATAGGGTCATTTCTGCTATCTGCTCTCATCGCAACTGCAAAAGTTCCAGTAACACTGGAAAACTCGGTCACGAAAGAAACTGTTAGGCAATTGCAACCTGCTTTCACCCATGCCTTTCAGATAAAGATGGGCAAGAAACATGGTGTGATAACGACAAACCCCTTTCTGGTACAAACGTTGAAGCGCGAACCAGTCCATGCTTTACTCGCAAAACATTTGCCAATGGTGGTGGAACCAGAGCCCTGGAGAGGTTTCAGCGAAGGAGGCTTCATCTCGCATCCCGCCAATGTGTTACGTGTCAAAGACGGCTGTGTAGATCAAAGACACTATACGGAGGCTGCGTTGGGCCAAGGCGACATGACTGACTTGTGTCGAGGTTTAGATGTCCTCGGCAAAACGGAGTGGAGAATTAATCAGCCCGTGTTTGATGCGATGCTAGAAGCCTGGAATTCTGGAGAGTCGATGGGCAAACTTGCGCCTGATAACCCAAAATTGCCTGTACCACCAGAACCAACGAGCAGGACTGATCCCTTGGAGCGAGGACGTTGGTTAAGAGAAGTAAAGGAAATTGAAAACCAGAGAATGGCGCTACATTCACAAAGATGCTTTCAAAATTTTCAACTTGAAATTGCTCGAGCGCTGCGGTCGGAGTCATTCTTCTTTCCCCATAACGTGGATTTCCGTGGACGAGCATATCCTATTCCACCATATCTGAACCATATGGGCGCGGATCACTGCAGAGGTCTGCTCAGATTTGGACGAGGCAAAGAGCTAGGTGACAATGGCCTTAGATGGCTGAAAATACACCTGGCCAACGTGTTCGGCTTCAACAAGGCGAGCTTGAAAGAACGCGAAGGATTTGCGGATGAACGCTTATCAGACATATATGATTCTGCAACCCAGCCTCTGCAAGGAGCTAGATGGTGGCTCGAGGCTGAGGATCCCTGGCAATGCTTAGCAGTATGTATTGAATTGAAGAACGCTTTAGACAGCCCAGATCCGAGTCAATTTGTGTCCCACCTTCCCGTCCACCAAGACGGCACTTGCAATGGACTACAACATTATGCGGCTTTAGGCGGCGATCTCTTGGGTGCGAAACAAGTCAACCTAGAGCCAGGTGAACGACCAGCCGATGTGTATAGTGCTGTTGCCGATGTTGTCAAGCAAAAGATAGCAGAAGACAAAGCCAAAGGCGAACCTATGGCAATGATACTGGATGGCAGAATAACACGCAAGACAGTCAAACAGACAGTCATGACAAATGTATATGGAGTGACCTTCATGGGCGCAATGTTACAAGTCAAAAAGCAGCTTCCCACAATGGGCATACCTGAATTTTCCAAGGATTCCAAGATCACTCCGATAATGCTTGCTTCGTATATTGCTCGACATATCTTCGGTGCGCTTGCAAATATGTTCAGGGGTGCTCATGACATTCAAGAGTGGTTTGGACAATGTGCGAGTATGATATCTACATCTCTCACCACAGAACAACTAGAAATATTCGAAAAAGATTTGCGGAAGTTTTCATCAGAAGACAAGAGCGTTAAGGCAGCGACTATCAAATCTATGGAGCAAAATTTGCAGTTCAAATCAACGGTCGTGTGGACCACACCTCTCAACATGCCTGTGGTACAACCGTACCGTACTACCAAGCCGAGAACAATAGCAACTACAATGCAAAGTGTCAAACTTTCCGAGCCACGTAGGTCGGATAGCGTCAGCAAACGGAAACAGCTCCAGGCGTTCCCACCAAACTTTATTCATTCTCTCGACGCAACCCACATGATTCTATCTGCGCTGGAATCTGACGAAGCGGGATTAACATTCGCGGCGGTCCATGACTCTTTCTGGACGCATGCTTCTGATATCGAGAAAATGAACTCGATCTTAAGAGACAGTTTCATTAAGATTCACACAGAAGATGTGATTGGACGTCTTGCGGCTGAATTTCAAGCACGACATAAAGGTTGCATCTATTCGGCTCAGTTGAGAAAAGACTCACCAGCTACCGCAAAGATTCTCGAATGGCGACGAGAAAACAAAGCACAAAACATCAAGGGCCTTCCCTCGGTTCAATGTGGCCCCGGTAGTGCACCTCTTTTCGAACTAGATCTTGAGCATAAACGATTGAGGCTCCTTGCCTCAGCAGATCCAGAAGAGGTCGACATGGGCAAGAAAATGACAACCCCCGCCTCAATTATTGAAGAATTCTCTGCTGAAGCCGATCTGTTACATGATCAGAAAAATTCAATCAGCGGTTTAGGTGAAATGAAGATCGATGAAGAAAGTCTTGGAGCAGATGCATCATCCGATTCCCATGGTTCACCAGAGGAGTCTGCCGAGGCATCCCAGGACGAAAATCAAGGAGAAGAGAGTAACTTTGCCAAAGTAATTAACCTTAAAAGCAAATCTAGGGGCACTGTCCGCCCTATTTACGTGTGGTGTCCCCTCGTCTTTCCAAAACTTCCTAAAAAGGTTTGTAATCCTAAATTACAATATGTGCTTGTCGCTAACACTACTAGGGTGACTTTGACGTTTCGCGATTGAAGAAAAGTCAGTACTTCTTTTCGTGATTCAACATTGTAAAAAATGCCAGTGGTATTTTCGGCGCCACGGGAGCTCGGCTGGGCTGTCTTTTTGGAGATCAAGTAATGGTGTTCGGGTAGGTTTGCTTGTTGACTGCATACAGCGGCGAAAGTTTGCATTTCCAAGGCGTAGAAATCTTTTTTCTTCTGGGTAGGAACCCTTGGATCGGGTAGTGTACATTGTACTAATAGCAACCTTGCACCACTCCCATGTCTTTGCATTTACGATGGTCGCTACCCCACAAGTTATGGGGATATAGGCAGAATGGTTGAAGATAGATATGAGCCTTACTATGGCCCGGCACTGTACATTATGGCAAATTTCTAAAAGCAGATTCAAATAACTCGCGGTCACGCCCAGGAATGATCCCACGATGTGATGGCTGCTGCATATGACTTGCCACTTAATCTATATCTCCACGGCTGTAAAAGTTGTCCTCGCCGAGCTATGCGGAGGAGCGGCATGCGTCTCCGTGACCTCAACATAGATTTCTGAATAGGCTTCCGTGCTATTTTTCGCGAGGAAAGGTTTTGCTGGACGTGAAGATGAACGTGGCCCCAAAGAAGTCCATTACAAATATCCATTGGAGAGAACATCCTGGTTTGATTATATGGTGAGAGAGCATAATATAATCGCGTTTCATATTCATCATGTCCTCATCCATTGCTTGGCATAATATGGGATTCCTCTTTACACTATTGTGCTTGCTTGCTGCGTGAGTTTTGTCTCATTTTTTTAATTTGATTATTGTTGTTGCTGACGTGGAGTAGGCAGGCAGTTGTTGGGGACGCCAATCATGTCATTACTTCCAGTATCACTACGGTGACGGTCTCGAAGAGTGATTGTTATACCAAGACGATCAATACTCCGAATCATGGATCCGGTACGTTTTCTTCTTTCCTTCTTTGCTCCAATTTGACTTTGCTAACCTGGAATTCAGAATGCCGTGTGTTGGACTGTGTCGGTCCAATCCCCCAATGCATTGGCATCAAGCAAGTCACCGTAAATGTCCCTCCAGCAAACCCAAAATGCCCAAACACACCCACCAAAGTCGCTGTCGGACCTTGCGAGACTTGTGTACGGGGAAGGGGTTGCAGCTATACCACCTCGACGGTGTGGAAGACTGGAGATGCCTCACCTACTCCTACGAAGAGGGCACTAGAGCCCGCTGCTTGTGCTACGACAATTTATAGATCTGCTACAGGGCAGAGAGGGTTCACTTATACAGTATATCCGTATACGGAGACTAGGATATCGCTGGTGAATTGTGGGACTTGTACGTTGGTCGTGTCGGATATGCAAGTTCCTGGGCCTGGGGTGACGAGGACTACTACGGTGACGAAGGCGACGCCGTATGTTGTGACGACGTATGCATGTCAGTAGACTCTGGGAGGATGCAAAAGGTTATTCATCTGTTTGTTTGTACATGTTGTAATATGATAGATACCTCTGGCCAAAGTTTGCAGATAGGAAACTCAATGAGCAGTGTCATCAGCCCAATTTTCGACAAGGTAGCATACAATAGTCATTTTTCGAGCGACTACTATGCGCAAAGCTTAGGTCATATCACTCACTTTCTATAGAATGCTATGTTGGACGTCTAATGGTTAAGACTGAGAGCTAATTGGTCATCCGGTGAGTTCAAGCAACGGTCTAAACCATAGGAGAAAGTGCCTTCCTTATCTAGTCCCGCGTTGTTATATACTTCCATAATATTTTATGATGATTCTAAGGAAGATAAACTGTGAAACTAGTTTTCGTCTTTTCCAAATTTGTTCATAAATATTGTCAATTAGAGGTTGAACCTGGCGCTTAAAACATATTTGGCTCGAGAAATAAAAGCTGACATATACACGTGATCACGAGCTTGCACGCTAACCAGAAAGGTTTCGCGACTTCTAGCTTGCGCTTCATCCTCAAGTTTTGAAGGACGAGACACATCATCACCGCTAACATGCCTGTCGTCAAAGGAGGAGTGTGGACGAATATCGAGGACGAAGTGTTGAAGGCATCTGTCTCGAAATATGGCCTGAATCAATGGGCTCGAGTGTCTTCCCTGCTTGCGCGTAAAACACCGAAGCAATGCAAGGCGCGATGGGGTGAATGGCTAGATCCAGGTATTCGAAAGGTTGAATGGAGCAAGGAGGAGGACGAGAAACTTCTGCATCTTGCGAAGTTGATGCCAACGCAATGGAGGACACTCGCGCCAATGGTCGGTCGGACTGCGACTCAGTGTCTTGAGCGATACCAGAAGTTGCTCGATGAGGCCGAACAGAAAGAGGCTGGTGGATTGGGATTAGGAGGACCAGAAGGAGGGGAAACACTAGCACCATCTGCAGATGATGTACGACGATTACGACCCGGCGAAGTTGACCCAGATCCTGAATCGAAACCGGCGCGACCTGATACGATAGATCTTGATGAAGACGAAAAGGAGATGTTGAGCGAGGCCCGCGCCCGTCTGGCCAATACGCAAGGTAAGAAGGCAAAGCGCAAGGCCCGTGAAAGACAGCTGGAAGAGTCGAGGCGATTGGCGGTTCTCCAGAAGCGTCGTGAGCTTAAAAATGCGGGTATCAACATTAAAGTCGTGAACCGAAAGAAGGGGCAGATGGACTACAATGCCGATATCCCCTTTGAGAAGAAAGCTGCACCTGGGTTTTTCGACACACAAGAGGAAGCAGTCCTGAACGAGCGAGAAAGGGAGGCCTTTGATCCTCGAAAACAGCAGCTTGCAAACAAACGCAAAGGCGACGCAAACGAGGATCCTGACAGGAAGAGAAGAAAAGGAGAGAAAGAACCTCCGTCGGCATCATATACCGCGGCCATGAAAGCCGGTCAGATGCAGAAGATTCGGGAGGCTGAACAAAGCAGTAAACGAAGGGCACTAGTCCTACCATCTCCACAGGTTGGCGAGGGAGAATTGGAGGAGATTGTGAAGATGGGAATGGTAGGAGAAAGGGCAAATACGATGGCAAGATCAAGTCAAAACGACGCCACGAGAGGTCTCGTCAACACATATTCAACGGTCAACAGCGGAGCACCAATTCGAACACCCCGAGCGCCTGCCCAGGAAGATCATATCGCCAACGAGATTCGGAATATTAGAGCTTTAACTGAAACACAGTCGTCTCTCTTAGGAGGTGAAAATACACCTTTACATGAGGGAGCTGGTAGTACTGGGTTTGACGGAGTAACACCTCGGAGACAACAAATGGAAACGCCAAATCCTATGGCAACTCCATTTCGTGCGAATGGAGTTGGAGCAACGCCGGTTCGTTCTAATTTGCCAGGCGCAACTCCTATGCATACTCCTCGTGACAGTTTCGCTTTGAATGCAGATGGCGAATTACAACTTGTAGGCGCAACCCCACGAGACCTCAAGCTAGCAGAAATTGCACAAAAGAATCAATTGAAACAAGGCCTAGCTTCGTTGCCCAACCCAAAAGATACTGAATGGGAGTTGGAGCTGCCCGAGGAGCAGCAAGAGAGCATGGTAATGGAAGAACTCTCTGAGGAAGATGCTGAACTTCGAGATCGAAGGAATCGACAGATCCAAGAGGCTCAGCAGAAGCTTGAATTCAGAAGGCGCACACAAGTCATGCAAAAAGGCTTGCCACGTGCTACAGTTCTTGATATCGATGCTATCATGAAAAATGCATCTGAGATTTCGGATCCTGTGATAGGTGCTATTGAAAGAGAAGCGGCTCTACTACTGACTAACGATGCTCTAAAGCATCCTGTCACAGGAAGTAAAGTCCGAGGCACCCCCAAGAACATTGACAATTTCGGTGATGATGAGCTCGCCCAAGCTCGACTACAAATCTTACTTGAAGTCCCTAGTGAGGTTGCTAACGAAGGACCTGGATTCTTCCGATCAGCTTGGGATGATGCGCACAAATCTTCTCTTCTCCCTGGCTTGAGCGCGTATGGTGATGACGACGAAGTCGACGAGCATCAGATGCTCGTTGAAGCCTTCGACGTAAGTATCTCTAATTCTAGACTTTGTCATGGAACACGTACTAATTATCCCCAGAACATCCAAGATTCTATTATCAGCAGCGCTCAAAACGGCAACAAAGCAGAGAAAAAACTTGCCCTTCGTCTCGGCGGTTACCAAAACCGCTCCAAGATTCTCCGTACAAAGATTGGTGAAGCTGCAGAGGCCTTCTCCAAAGCTACTCGTTCCCTCGACGCTTTCCGCACGCTACAGATTAGTGAGGAAGCGGCGATTCAGCGACGTTTGGAAGGCCTGAGAGAGGAGGTTAATTTCGTCAGTAAGAGAGAGAGAGAGGCGCAAGATTTGTATAGATTACGGAAGGATGAGCTGAGTGGGTTGAGTGGCGGGGAAACTAATGGTTGGCACTAAGCAACGTTGCTTGCGAGCACTTTTTTCTGCTTTTATGTATGATTATACCAAAATTGGACCTGGGAGCCAGCATATTCGGAGGGTCAAGAAGCTGGCAGAATGTTATATTGCATTTATGCATTCATTGGGTGGAGTGTGGGAATTGAAATGTGTGTTATTTCGGACATGATTCTTGATGTGTCTATATGCTGTGTCCAACGCCTTTATGTATCCTGTGTGTTTATCCTTGACACCCATATATGTATGGTGCTGCGCACATGTCATGATCTTCCCTCGAAAATTCACAAGCCAGCTTCATACATATTCGATCCAAATACCCCTATCCATTTCTAGGTCCTTAACTCGCTTAGTCAAGTCCCTTTACCAAACTTCCCCTCCCTACTAAATACTCAACCACTCACCTCATCTTTTTTCTCAAGTCCCGCCACCGTCCCAGCCAATATCCCCGCCCCAATAATCCCTCCGTCATGACACGGCATCAACACCACCCTCGGAACACTCCCTTCGCCAAACTCCGCGCCCATGATAGCATCCAGGAAGTGCTGACAGTCGGAAAGGTATTCTTGGAAATGGGAAATACAACCGCCGGTGTAGCCCACCATAAGTTCTTTTGGTTTGGTGAGGGTGTGGCCGTTTGTGAGGAGTTGGGAGGAGGCAGAGGGAGATGGAGTGGAAAATGGCGTGTGGGGTGAGGAAAGTGGGAATTCATCAGCACATGCTAAGAGCGCGATAGTGGCTGCGGCTGCCATTGCAGCAGCGCGGAGTTGGATCGCCTGCCCGACTTTCAGTACCGCTTCTGCGGTTTCCGACGTCCACTGCCATGCATCTGGCTTGCTGGAAGGCGGGAGTTGGAGTTCGACTTGTCGGAGGAGGGAGGGTTCGACGTGGTAGAGGTGTGGGCCAAAGTGACCGAGTACAGACGTTGCGAGGGCGTGCTGTTCGAGGAGTTTGGACGGGAGGGTTGAGGATGGGATATTAAGGGCGGTGGTGAGGTAGTCGAGGATTATGATACGGCCTAACTCGCCGAGGTAGCGGCCTGCAGTCATATATTCGAAGGGCATGAAGCCGGGGTTGTCACATTGGGAATCTAGATTTTTGTCCCAGGTTGTGATGAAGTTTAGGTCCTCTAAGGGCACGGCTGTGCCGTTGATGGACCATTCTGTGTTTACGGTTATCTTGGCATCTTCTGTAGTGGTGGAGTTGATGAGTGCTTTGACTTGTGGTGGTCTTTTGCTAGGATGGAGTTTGCTGAGGGCGAGGGGAATGGTGGCGTTGCATCCTGTGCCGACGATGAGGCCCATAGCTGCTTTTTGCTTGGGGCTGTTGCGGTATTCGTAGGCGAAGGAGACCAGTGTTGCCACTGCGTCGTTGACTATTGCTGTGATTTTGATCTTTGGAAGAGAGGGGTCTCGCTTAACTTCGTACCCTTCTAGGAGGAGTTTGCCGAGTTCTAGATCAGGGGTTATGGCGAATCCTTTTCCCATTGACATGAGAGTGGCCTCTGATAATGTGTGCTGACTTGGCCTGTGTCAGCGAGCTTTATCTCATAGGTTTTACAGGTGATACAAACATCATAGGGAAAGAGAAAGTAACACCTAGAGGTAGTTCATCTGGGTACTTAGTTCCCCACATACTCAACTCATCTTTGCCCTTCTGCACAACCTCAGCTATACATGAGCCGATCCATGCAAAAAGATCTGTGGCGTTGTTGTTTTTTAAATGCTCCTCGATAGGCCATGCCTTCTCTAGGTGCCGCCGTATGCATGGTCTCTCCACGGGCTGGTTGTGTCCTCCGGGTACTAGGAATTCAACGAATCCTACTCTGAGGTTCGTTCCTCCGCTGGTGCAAGTCAGCGAAAGTAAAATGCAACAGTCTAAATTCCATGGTCACTTACATATCGATGGCAAGAAATCTATCGCGCCGTTAGCCTCAATCATATGTTCTTCCACACAGTCCCCGCATGAATAGGGGAGCACAATCACATGACCCTTTCCCATCACAAAGTACCTAATGTACTTCATTTCAACGTCTACCAGAAAACAAATAGAAATATCAACTTACATCCCCTCAGCATTGCCCCTCGGTCTTAATACATCCTCCAAAATCGGCGTACTCAAAAACTGATTCCTACTCTTCCCCGCCAACTCCCCAAATCTCCCAGCCAAGCTCCTCGCCAACCCATGGACTTTCTCAACATCCACCGCCAAAGGCTTTAGAAAGGTATCGATATCAGCCATTTGAGATCAGGCAAAAGACTGCATCACACAGGAATTCGTTTCCAGAATAAACTCTTCGGTCCCTGGGGACGGGAGAGCTAGGGTAGCGATACGTATAGACCTTTCGCACGAGGTCTAGGTAAACGCTTGGTACAAATACCAACGCGTGTACTTGTCACCGTTGTGTGGTTCGCTGGCCGCAGGTACGTTAATCCAGGAACTCGTCCTAATCATGCAGGTCGAGATGTAGTAGTGTTGAAGATGGGGGGCATGATCTGGAGCCGAAGGGAAGCGAGCGAAGTCGCGGGAGCTGACCAAGCGCGTCATCCCCAGAGAAAGCTCGTCCAACCTTCACATCCGCCTATCAACTTTACCAAAACCCATCTTTTATATCAATGTGTCCAACACCATGACCAACCTCCACGACACGAAAACACCTTTGATGGACACGAGAGACTCTCGACGTCAAATACTGTACAACGAGATGCCGCCGCGCCATCGGCTGCGGACGTGGTTAGGGGGTTTTGCGATCGTTGCGCTGTTCTATTATGTTTATTTTACGCTGTCTTCGCGGACTTCGGGTGACGTTATCGGCTTTCCTGGTCAACGAGCGGATTGTGGGAGAGGGAAGGATATATTAGGGGACAACAATGGGATGGTGATGAAGGGGGCGGATGAGCTTGGGGAAAGGGTTGTGCCGTTGGAAGCGCATATTATGAGTAAATGCCCAGATGCACAGGTATGTGATAGAACCTTTGAAATAGAGGTTTGAGGAAATCTATGGTATCTTCTATAGTGAAGAGGTGCCGACTGTAGAAGTCTATAAACATCAACATTCTAACGGCATTTTCAGGACTGCCTGAAGATGCTCGTCCTACCTACAATGCAACAAGTAGTCGACAAAGTCAATTTCACCCTCTCTTTCATCGGTACCCCGACCGATAATGACGGCGTCGACTGCAAACACGGTCCCCCCGAATGTCTGGGGAACATCATCGAGCTCTGCGCTGCATCCCTATACCCCAATCCCAAAACCTATCTCGGCTTCACCATGTGTCTAACTCGCGACTATAAGGAGATACCTGCAAAGTCCCTTGTTGAGGACTGTGCGCTGGAACACGGCATCGATTTCAAAAAGCTAGATGAATGCACAGTAGAGGACAACGGCGGAAAGGGCATTGGGTTGCTCAGGGATAGCGTGAAGAGGAGTATTGATGCGGGTGTGACAAAGTCGTGTACCGTGAGGTTAGACGATGAGATATACTGTGTCCGTGATGGCGGAGAGTGGAAAGAATGTCCCACTGGTGCTGGTGTCAACGATCTTGTCTTGGCTATCGAGAAAAAATACCGCTCTCTATTTTCAGAGGTTGAAAAATCTCCGTCCACAGCTCACTAGCTTCTCCGACAGTATAACACATTTCTAAGCTATACATGCCACTCTCTTCATCACCTTTCATGTGCTCCAGCGTCTCGATGATACTGTCCAATCCCACAGCTTTCCCTGTTGCTTGTGTGGCTCCTGCTTCCAGCGTGACATGCACGATATGGATGTGGAAATGGTAGTACGTAGGCTGATAGTGCACATACAATTTCAGCTGATCTCTTTCCAGTCCTTTTTCCCTATAGCACTTTACCGCCGAATCTAGTAGATGTTCCCTCATGTCCCGGAGCCACTTAACATCCTTTTTCCTCAGATCCCTCAAACTCCAGATATCCCTCCGCTCCACCAGACACATTAAATGCATCGTGCTCATCGTTTTCCGATCCCAATTCAGATCAGGAAGTAGCAGGAACCCCTCCTCATTCGTCGATTGTCCTAATGGTGTACGGAAAATCACATCTTCCACTTCTGTCTTACCTTCGATGATGTTGTATACCCAATTCAATCGCCCTTCCGACCTTTTACTCTCCATATATGGCCTTATTTTCTCTTTATATATCGTCGCTGTTTCATGGACCAACCTGACGCCTTGGGACGAGTATTTCTTGATATGCTGTGCCGTGCAGGGATATATCAAATTTATCTTCAGATCCTGCGATTCCCCTTCTTTGTTTCCTCCATTGCTATCAGAGGACATAGAATGTGATGATGCGAGGTACCAGAAGTATATATCATTCGCGCCCAAATTCTGCAATTTCGATAGGGACTGCGGGAGGTGTGAGAGATATGTAGGCGATGAAAGAAATGGTGCGCGTTCGAGAATCAGGATCGTGGGTTTGGAATGGATTGAGCCGTGGAGGATTATGCGCCTACCAGCTTGATCTGTGGTTTGTTAGTATGAGGCTTGTAAAGAGTGGAGACGATATGGTACCTTGATTGAGAACGCTCTCGAACTCGAAGTTTGGGATGAGAGATTCTGGGGACTGAGTTGGATCTTCCATTTCTCAAGAGTTTTGGAGAAGTTGAGGTATGAGAGTTGAGTGCAAGTGCTTCAAGAGTAAGTACTACAACAGAAGGGACTTGTGTGTCGAAGTGTAGCTTTGCGAGGGATTGGTGGGGTTGAGTTCCTTCCTAAATAGGCTCTCAAAGGCGGTCAAGAGAGGCAGAAAATGCGTTTTTATACTTAGGAGCTCATGTCACTTATTGCCATATGTCAATGAGAAATTTGTAACGAGGTTTCCGAAGTCTAAAGACAACAGAAGGTCTTCGTAGACGGAATCCATCTTCCGAAAATCTAACTTTTCTTTCGAACCAGGCGTTGTTTGCTATAACAACTCCTTACGCTCTTTTCATAGCACCAATATTGTATTCTATTGCTTAAACTATTGTGCTATCCAGTCATCCTATTACATACCAACTCTCTCTACGCTAGAAAATCAAATGGGTATCTATTCGTGTTCGTAAAGAAAAATGCTTGCTCGTCCCAAACGCCTTTTCATGCTCGCCACCCTCATGCAGTTGTTTCTATCACGCTTTTGACATCGCAAGATACGCCAGAGAAGATATCAGAACCAGACAATGTAAACCAGAATCGTAACAAACCCCTAAAAGCACTCAAGTACTGGACAATATGACTTCTATCTTAGCAACAAGATCACGAATTTGAAATGGCTTCGGCATTACATCGTCCTAGAAGTGTCAGATTTAAACGTGTTTAACTTAGGATGACATACCATGCCAGAAGCTTTGGCGGCAATAACAAGCTCGTTACGTGCATTGGCAGTAACAGCAATGATAGGTAAATGATTGTTCAGAAGTCCATCCCTTTCGAGTTCTCGAATCTTCCTAACACAAGTCATTCCATCCATGACTGGCATTTCCTGTTTAGTAGATTAACATACGTTCTTCCTGTAGAACCCCGAGCCAGCTCTTGGAATTGCTCAAAAGCTTTGTTTCAAGGCCGGAAGAGCGGACGAAGGAGACTTACAAGGTCCATCAAGATGACTGTCAGTTCTTTTCCATCGTCCTCACATCCCTTGTAGTATTTGGTCGTCAGAATCATTTCCAGGGCCTCGCCCCCATGATTCGCAACATGGACAGTACATCCCAGCTTCTTGATACCTTTAGCAAGCACACGCTGATTAACGAGGTTATCCTCAACGATCAGAACGTGCCAATTGCTATGATTGCTACCCGAGAGAGAGGAGATGGTTGCAAGAGAAGCTGGTGCAGATGCAACGCGGGCATTGGCGGGCTTCGGTTGTGGCGTCAAAAGCTGAGGACCTGCGTTGACCTTTACAACGAATTAGTATGTAATTTACTTAAGTTTACTTAAGTATTGGACGGAGTTTCTGGAGTTCTTCTGAAGTTGTATCCGTCCCAAAGTTCTTCTGCTCCCAAAATAGCTATAGCGCAGCTGCCTTTGGTTTTCAAGTGATAAGTCGAATTTCCTACATTCAGAAGCATAATCCACTAGATTATTCTTGAACTCCTAGGACAATCATATTCAGTAGTCTTGCCTAATAAGAACAACCAATTTTTGATGTTTAGGCTTGTAGGACACTTGATTTGAACATCCTAGGTTTATAAGGACAATCAACTAGATTGTCCTCCAATTCCTAGGTCATCTAAGCCAAAATTTTCTGCCTTGGAAGGACAACAGTCTGGCTAATTCTCCGGCTTGTAGGATGTTGAATAGTCTTACCTTATCTTTCAATGCTCCAGGAGATTGGCCTTTGGCCTTACGGGCCTTTACGTAGAACGCAAAAGTACTGCCCACGCCAGACTTTGAGGCAACTCCTATCTCTCCGCCTTGCAGCTCGGCCAGTTGCCGTGAAATGAACAGGCCTAGTCCACTGCCACCATATTTGACGTGGGTTTTGGGCGACGCCTGTGAATACCGGGTGAAGAGGTTCTTCTTTTCTTCCTCTGTTAGCCCACAACCACTGTCCTTTACCTCGAAGCGCAAGTAGAGTATTCTGCCATCGCCCCATTCCTGGCCCGATGTGACGTCGGAGTGGCCTTTATTGGTAGGAAAGTACTTGAAGTCTTCTGGCCCCGATGGTGGTCCAAGATGGGCAGACAATAAAGTAACAATGGTCCGATCTCTAGTTTCGGTCTTGGTAAATTTAACGGCGTTTGACATCAGATTGACCAAGATCTGTCTAAGTCGACTAGAGTCTAACAGAACCGTATCCGCATCCAACTCGATCCAGGATTTATCAACAATGAACCTCATATCAATACTACACATCTGGGCCTCGGCGGTGAACATTTTGAGAACTTGAGTAACTACCTCAACAGGCTGGACCTCCATAGGTGTAATCAGTAGCAGGTGAGAATCGAGTTTCGAGATTGTTAGAATATCATCGACGATGGATTTCTGATGTTGCGCACACAGTTGAATCGTCTCGGCAGCTTCAACAGCGCCTTCAAGGACGCTCTCAATAGCAGGATCAATCTTAACGTTGTCTCGTAAAGCGTCCTTGATCGACGAATTTATGCTATCTGCACACTGTAAAATAGCACTCAAGGGGTTCCTCATTTCATGAGAGGTGATATCAATGAAATTATTTTGGCGGCGTCTGTTTTCTTCAGCTTCGTCCAACTGCTTCATCTGTAAATCTTTGGCTTCTTGCTCTCGAACAAGGAGTTTTTCTGACAACTTCGCTCGCATATCAGCATCCCGGGCGCTTCTCTTTTGAGGAGTAATATCAGTGATAGAGCCCATCAGACTAATCAACTCTCCCTCGGAGGAAAATTCGGGTTGTGCGGTAACGAGAATCCAATTGTCGAGTTCCTCGCCAGTGGCGGGGTCAAACCATGGCTTTTTCAGGCGTAATTCGGCATTCCATGCCATACGATCGACCGTTAGTCGTTTCCATCCCGCTGCCATATGTGGGACACTGCCTTCATGCAGAACATTCAACCACGACATCGGATCCCACTGTTGTCTTGGGTGACCTGTAAGCTCGTACCAGGTGTCATTTGCTTCCAGAATAGAGCCCTGAGGATCAATAGAAAACATGCCGACAGCAGACATCTCCGCCATCCGCTGCATTCGGCTCCGTTGCAGCTCTAGCTCCCTCGATAACCTGGATCGTTCTTGGGCAGCAGCCTCCGCGGCATTCAATCCCCTCTGAATCTCGGCCTCGAACAGAGTGACTGAAGCTAGGGACGTCGCTAACTGACGATCAAGTAATCGTATAAATGCTTGATAATCCTCATCGAAGCGTCTACGCGGGTTTACACCAATGACGAGAAATCCCATTACATTTTCTCCGTTTGTCGGGCGGATTGGGCAAACAATTGCTTCACGACAGCTTTCACCATATCCTCTCCACTCGATCCCGTCGATAAGAGTCTCCGCAAGAGAACCATCTTTGATGTTTAACAGCTTAGGTTCTCGAGAACGCATCGCATCTCTAAAAGAGGGAATGAACCCTCCTGCAGATCTCCTTAAATCGATTTTAGTCGGAGCTGCAACATGGCCCTCGGGGACTCCGAGAGAGCCTTCCAGGACGCAAGACTTCATGTCTACAGATACAGACGATGCCGAACTTCCATCATCGATAGCGTCGACCTCATCGGAAACAGAGTAGACAAGGGCGAAAGGGAAATCGTAACCATTGTCTTCAAGAGCAATTAGTATCTGTTTCCAGAATCCAGAGACTTTCTTGGCTTGAGTAGTCGCTTGTCCTAATTTCAGTAACGTTTCGGTCGCTCTGCGTGCCCTTGCTGATTTTGATACGTCGAATGGAGCATTGTACAGGCCGAGGACCTTCGACGTACCACCATAAAGGGGTGTTAGGGACCAGGTGTAGAACTCTTCTTCGAGGAAGCCTGACCGCAAAATGGGGAGGTTCTGCTCTGATACGGCAACTGAATTTCCACTTAGAACACACTGATCGAATATTGGCCCAACAAAATCCCATAACTCTTGAAAAGCACCAGCAGTTGTAAAACCCATCCCCATTAGTCTAGGATAGTTCTATATGTTAGCATATTCTTGGAATAGGGGTTGAGAAAATGTACCGAGGATGCTTATCACCTGCTACAGAATCTGAATACGCCTTGTTGTACATGACTGTAAGCTCATCGCCCCAGAACAAGGCTGCTGGATGAGGGTTTCCCATCAATAGGTTGACAATTTGTCTGAATTCCCGAGTCCAGGTACTCATGTCTCCCAAAGGTGTGGCAGACCAGTCAACACTTCTAGTGAAAATGATATGGGCAGAAAGGTCTCCAACTGGGTGCTTGACGGTCCAATCTGGCGTTCCTGGAGTAACAAAACATGCATTTATCTCTGTGGTAGATGTTGGGCTGTCGAAAGAGATAGTATCGTGTCGAGTGGGTCCCGAAGTTCGAGGTTCATTTTCTGATTTTACTGAGAGAGACGCAACACTTGGAGTGGGTGATCTGGAGAGGGCGTCCGGGATGTCATCCAGCTGGCTTGGCTCTATTAAAGTGCATCGACTTCCGCCAACAACAAGCCAAGCTCTATCTGTAATGAAGGCATTCCACGAGAACCCACAAAATAAAACGGATACAGACTTATGGATAGTTCGACTCGCGATGTCTTCTAACCACGTGCGGAAGATCCATGTATCTTGGGAGACTATTTGAAGCACTGATCGAGGCCCACTGGACTTTTGTACAGATTCGAAAACGTGAGGTATAGATCTGAGAGCGCCGTTGGCTAATACTATAGAAATCGTATCATCGTTGATCGTGCTGAGTCTCACAACAAAGGTTGGTCGACTATCGACGGATAGAAAGTCAGCGAACCCGAGATTGAGGTCCACGATTGAATCCTGGTGCGTCAGGACAGAAAGAGTGGTCTCCTTTGACCCTTTGACATCAGAAGAAGGCTCTGGCGATGAGGAGGAGGGCAATCCCTCTTTTATGGCGGACGACATTGCCAGCTTGCCAATGTTGAGATTGTATTGTCAAGAGGTGTACATCTGAAGGACAAGACCGCCTTCTGTCTAAAGGTGGCAGAAAAATTTCATGTGGTGCTATTGGTGGCAGAATCAAGGCGGTGAATATGGGTCTAGGTCATGGACCTAGTGGCAGGCATAACACAGCGTCAGCTCTCAACAGAAATGGAGAAATAGGTCTCTTGCAGTCTGTTAGACAGGATTAGCAGACAAAAGGGTTTGGGGGTATGCTGCGAAGCACTCCAATTTTATTGGCTGGTATTGGAAAGAAACCTTTTCACAGACTGGGAGGGGCATAAGGCTGGGTCTAGACCTATATGACAACTATTTCCCCATTAAACACCTCCGAGCTTCAAATTTGACAGGCAAGCTTCCAAGGTCATCCCTGTAATAGCTACGGGGTTCCCCGATCGACACATATTTTCCTGTGCGCAGCCATCGCAACTTTGCCTATAACATTCCTATTCTCCGATCCTCCTATTTTACCAAGGTAGCAACACATCATGCTACATCCAGTAAACTTGCGACCTCTCTCATCCGTGCCTGAGCCCTGTTCTTTTAACTTACCATTTGCCAACCGTTGTCGAGGTTGGGACCTCCAAATCGGGGGCCTCTCGAGGATCTGAGGGCAAGCCATTGAGTCAACTAAGGTCTAAGTACAACTATGTTTGGCTTTCATCCAAAAAAAAAAGGACTTCAGATACATATTGCATCCACAGCTATAGAGAAATCTAATTACTTGTCTTTGGAATTCGTAAGACAATTGCACTAATCACCCTACTTCGCATCAGTGAGTAAGAATAATTGTTGTTGAAATCATAGTAAACTTTTACTGACTGTCGGATCGCTAGTTGAGTATTCTGATCGATTATCCTTATAAACATGCTGAACAATTACGTGGGTTGTCCTTCTCGGTGTACTGAATGGTTCAGGTCATTCTCATTTCAACAAGAGGGCAATACTTGAATGACTCCCATAGAGGGCTGAAGCTCGAAATATTAATTATAATCATTCATATGAACGTTATGCTATACCAATTAGTACCTTACTAATATCTTATCAGTACCTTAGATGTAGTATAAATTTTTGGTTGTCGCTAGGCTGCAGCTGTAGCCTAAAGATACTTGGATACTTTGCCTTCTCCTCATCCTATCAGAGTCTATCAAAACTTATCAACTCGAGGCACAGCATGTCTACAAAAGCAATGCTTACCCCGCTCATAAGGTATTGAATCACAATAATGAATCTTCGCAGCCAAAGCTCACGAAAAAAGCAACGTCTAAACTCCTCCATGAATCAAAGTTCAGCTCTACCTGCAACCCCAATCCACAAGCGCTTCAGCCAAAACTCCAAAGCTGTCGACCCACAAACCGCATCTTTCCTATTCAATGGTCGCATCCCACCAGAAATCCGCGATTCAATCTTCGATTATGCATTAAGTGAACAACCCACACTCGGCACGCTTTTACGACGACCGGGTAAGAAGATCGACATCGCCATCCTCCTTACCTGTCGCCGGGTCTATCTAGAAGCTTACCACCGGCCACTCGCTAATAAAGAATTCATCTTCGTCCACCGACCTGGTGATTATCATGAGAGACAGCTCTTCGGTCGACTTCGGAGCTGGCAATTGGAAATGGTAAAGGAGATCCATCTCGTCACTCAGATGTACTGGCTCGATGGGACATTTCCTCAAATAAGCCGGCACAGTTACTATTACTACGTAGAGCGGCTCATCATCACTATCGGAAGAGGAGACTGGTAAGTTGCTTTTCCCTGTAAAAGCCTAGTTTTCGGGCTATTTTGCGAGCAAAGACTTTCACGACAGCTATGTCTCAAGAGCAGCTCCGGATCCAACTCAAATTTTTCGAGGAAGCACATACTAACTCTTTGGTCAGGTGGTATAATGAGAGCAATGCTCCGCTAGCAATCAGACCTCAGGGCAGGTTCTCAATTGATGAAAGTAGACAGGTAATTGACCGAAGTCAAATAGACCGAGATTATGCCGCCCAAGAGGCCGGTAAATCTGTACCATTTGCAGAAAACTCCTGGGGCCGTGCATTTTCCAACCTGCCAGCTCTTAAGGAACTCATCATCGAGCTAGAGACAACCGAAGACAAAAAGGGCGAACTAATCACAATCGTCAACCAAGCCAAGAAGTGGAAACTACCACACAAGGATGGAGCTGTCTTGAGTACCAATGGACAGACTGAGAAATGGAGTAGTAGTAGGGGTCCGGTGGAGTATTGGAGCGATTTTTGTCCATATTGCTCTGTCAGATCGACATTGACGTGTAAGGCTGCTGATCCGCTGAATGAGAAGTGTGTGGAGAGGATGAGGTTGAGGGATGCTGGATTGGGACCAATAACCCATATGGTGAAGCTCAAATGGAAGATTGTGAATAGCGGTGGTCGTTAAGTACCTAAGAGTCTGCTCTGGTTTTCTGAGAATTTGAAGTTAAGCTCTTAGAACAATCATTTCAACCATCTCAATTGTTTAGATTTTTAGATTTTTTTGTTTAAAAAGAACAAATTAAAGGGAGGTCTTGATTTTCCAGCAGCAGTTCTAGATGAGTGGAAAATGTAGATACATTGACTAGGACTGGTTTGGGTCTAGTTAGCGTTAAGCGAGATGAAAATATGGTCAAATAGTGACTTGCAGCTTCCTTTCGCAAGACTCACCAGACCAGAACCATTAAAGAAAAACATCAGTGAGCCATAAAGATCTGATGCTAATGTGTTTGATTGTTCTCGATTGAAATCACCCTGCACATCTTTGTTCATGATCCATCCAAACTAGCATTGCAAGAAATTGCCGTAAAGCATGTAAATTCAGAATACTAGGCCCAACTCTACCTGCACCAAGGCTAGAATAACCGCACACAAACATCGATTGCACTAGCCTATGAATATTTGAAAACCGTCCCAGACTGAATCCACCCGCCATAAGTGCCTAGAATAGATCAAGGCTTACACGAACAGCATCCCGCCCCAACAACAATATTCCATCCATCACTATCAAACATCTGCCCACAAATCCACTTATAATTCACTGTACACTTAAATCTAATATCATGAGTAAACATTCTCAATCTCTGACAGCCAGGATCTATATCGAAGTTTCTCTATACCACCATCGCTTCATCAGCTTTATTGTCCCAAAACCTCTCGAGTTCTTCCACAGTTGAAGACCGAGAGACTAACCTCATTAAAAGCAAACACCGCCGCATTCCTATTACGAGCGATCTTCATGCAAGCATTGGCAGGCAGGACATATTTCTTCAGATTCGAGATCCTGACTTCATTTTCGAGCGCGTAAGTATAGCCAGCATTTTGCCACCAGTCTTGACCGGGAAGAGGGCAGCAGCGTGGTGGAGAGGTCTATTTCACATATTAAAATCAGCTCAAGATTATAATCCCCAGAAGATGTAGGAATACCTTTGCGCGAGGAGTGAGCGTGGTAGTATTGTCAGAGAAATCGAGATCAACAGAGGTGGAGGTTGTGGGTGCGTAATCGATCTCAACTGTGGGATGGTAATCAGCATAGGTTGCATTCCTGTAGTCGATGATTTCGTTGGCGGTGCCTGTCATGTTGACGAAGTAGCCACCGAGGATGCCTTCGTAGTGGAAAATGACCAGAGGTTGGGAGATGTTGTCATTGGTTCTTTCCAATGGGCCGATTCCAGTTGCGCTGATCTATGGTTCTAATGTTACCCTTTTTGAGTATCCACGGAGTAGGAATGAAGACTCACCAGACTCAAAAGGCAAACAACGATTGCGCAGACAAAGAGGAACATCTTGGCGTAGGTTTTGGAGCAGATTCAGAATGATAGTGTTTACCACAGCCGAAGTGAAGTGTTATTTTTTGAGGATACTGAACATGAAATAATATTTCTGTTTGTTCATCTGACGCTCGCGCTAAAACTAAATCGACCTTGAGCGAGGGCAATGAAGCTGTTGAAGCCTCCCTCCTCTCGCAGCCAATGAAAACCCTCACTCGCGAAAACGTGATAGCTAAGATTACTGTATGTAGTATTGAAGATGTGACAATAGCAAGGTTGCTCGACCCACATTTACACATTTCGACATTGCTGTTGACTTGTCTTTCAACCAGGACTTCAGCCATGAGGAACCTTAAAGATATTATAGAGCCCTCATGACCAACTATCAAAAATTTCAAATAACTCAACTTACCGTACAGAATAGGAGTTTGATGAGTGGTTGAGATAATGTTCTGAACTCATTATGGTGCTCGAATTCAGGTAGATTATGTTGATATGCATGTTTCACCATTAAGCGATTTGTAAAGTCCCCTTAAATATCTCCGATATTTCCAATAAAAGTAGAAGCATCAAAAAGGTGAGTCATTCACAATGGTAGATACTGACCAGATTGCCCTTTGCGTGTTATCCTTTGGTTGATAGTCCCTTTCCTCACTCCTCCCACAACTCCGAAGAAACTCGAAAAATTCAAACAATTACTTAAGTATAAATACCTGGATCGCGCGAGTTAGTCTTGATCAACCACCTCAGACGTACATGAAGAAAAAAACGGTTACTCACTCTCAGTATAAGAATTAACTTGCAACCCCTTCTCCGCCATCTCGGCATCCTTCAAGAACTCAAGCGGCATCCAGACAAGATGCCCCTTGATCTGATCAAGTTTCGCACGGATCTCCTCAGGAGGAATCATCTTGTCATAGATATGACCGCTCTTCGTACCTTTAGGGGGAAGGAACTTGTCATAATCGTCGAAATTCTTGACTATTTTGCAACTCATTAGAGGTTTATCTTGGATTGGGTGAGAGAATCGCTTAAACTTACCATGGTCATCAGGGTCAGCATGGAACAATTGACGGAAGATTTCAGTATTCCTCGTTGCGCGACTTGTCCACATATCCCAAACCTCGTCACTTAAAGGATCAGCAACGAACTCATAGGTATCATTTTCCTGTGGATCATTCGGCACATCCGGTGGCTGCGCATTCGGATCTTTATCGGCATCTAATGGTTGTGGTGGAAGAAGTCCAAGGTGTTCTCGCCACAAATATCTCCTTAGGGTTGCGGCATGGTGACCAGCCTCGTAATTTTGCCCTGCCATTTTACTATTCAAGACTTTGGTATCTGTCATGACAATGGAGAGTTCACTGTCATGCAAGCCCAATTGAGAACGATCGTTCAGATTTGAACTACCACAAACCACAGTCTTATCGTCAACAATGAGCACCTTCCCATGGATATAAAGCTCTTCTTGGATCCAATTATGCGCCTCATCTTGCAGTTCGCCCTCCCATTTCTCATCCACAAGATTTGGTTGTTCGTGCATAGCGTTCTTGGCAACACTATCGGTACTTTCTGGGTCCCTGTTTGCCCCAGCAGCATCGGCTTCTGCTTCGAATCGGCGTTTCGCATCGATCTTTTTTTGTAGCTCTTCGTCGCCGGAATCATCACCTGGCAATTTTGACTTTATCTTCCCCTTCTTGCCCATGTGGGTATCTGCACCCTCATCCTGGTCCACCGAACCATGAATCCCCGAATCCATGATCTCTTCTGCTTCAGCACGCTGTACGTCTTGGTATTTGACACCAGACTTCTCCTCCTGTGTTTTCATCGCAGGGGTAACATTGAGTCGGTCATAAGATCTCAGATTGAAGAAGAAGATGTGCTCAGCTGGATCAACTCCCTGCGCCCTGATTTGCTCAAAGATGGAATGTTCCCCTCTGCATATCGACTTGTACTGATAGTCCATGATAGCTCGTGTGCCCATAGCAGCATCGTCTCTGAGGTCACCCGCGAATCCAGGAATCGATGGAATTACCGCGATGACCCTGAATTTTCTGCCCTCCTTGCTAGCTCTCACGACGGCGTCAACGATAGCCCTGCCAATTGTATTCTTGATTGGATGTTGCTCTTCTCCAGTCGCTGTGATGAAGAATTGGTTTTCGATGTAGACATAGTGCTGTGCGTTTCTGATCAAGTCACTGTAAGCATTTTGGATGCTGTGTTCTGTGAGAATTCCACTAGACCAATCTGCGCTACTCCTTACGATCTGGGCGTGAACTGTTCCCTGCTCGCCTAAAGCTTTGCCACTTAAGGGAGAGAAAGGATGGTGGATGTAGTCACCAACAGGATGCTTTGGTCGTTGCACACCAACCAAGTCTTCATTTTCGCCTTCTCTACCTTCTAAAGTAAGCCAGTCATATCTGCCGTCACGCTTATACTTATCACGCTTAACGAAATTCCATCTAAGAACAAAATGTTCTGCGATGTCATAAACACAACTAGAGAGCAATCAGTAAAGAGCGTCAGAGCTGGAAAGAAACTTACTCTCCAACAACAGCCATGGCGACATCATGCCAAGGCATGCGGCCGTACTCAGCTTTAGATAGCTCGTTTGATTTCCAATCGTTTACGCTCTGAAAGTCCATAACTCGGTTGTTGTTGAAGTCTTGCCCAGGCCAGATCTCTCCAGCCACGCCCGCTGGGTGCACATCTGCGAGGGGATGTTGGTGATTATCCCATCTGCCAAAGCACAGGTCTAGTCCCCCAATAAATGCCAGATTGTAATCGATTACGATGAATTTCTCATGATGAGCCCAGTAGAAAGTCATATCTGCCGCGTTCTCGAGAACGTTGTGATCTGGATGGCGCATGACGACAATGTTGCCATGACCTGGCGTTCCCTTAGGACACAATCCTTGAAGGGCATGCTTTGTGTGCTGGGAATTACAGGTAAGAGCCGCCTAGTGATAACATGTTTAGCAGATGTCAGTATTACTCAAACTTGGACTTCGCCTACCTCAACCTCCCGATATACAATGACATAGATTTTCACCCCAGCTTCTGCTCTTCGCTTCAAGATTTGATCTAATCTCCATTCCTGGTTGTAGTATGCTGGTCGGCGTAAAAACAACTCTGGCGAAAGCCACCAGTCGCAAATATAAATAGACTCAGTTGCTCGCTCCAGCGCAACCGAGACCGCCTGTTGTATTGTCAAAAAATTTAGTCCATTGAAACCGAGCATTTATATGTACTCACCCAGAAATAATCTCGGCCGTCTACATACCACTTAATGTTGTTTCCTGGTCGTTCTGGCGCAAAAGATTCGTATCGGTGAGTCTCTCCGATCTTAGAACGTTTCTCATCCGTTATCTTCTCATGTTCTTCATCATGTCGGTGGTTCGTATTGACCTATTTGGCATGAGGTTAGCTGCAATATCCGAACAATATGAGCAGGAGAGACTAACCAAATTTGCAAACTTTCCTAGGGAGTTCCTATTCAAGTCAATATGATTATCCGCATCTGCATTTTGGATTATCTTACTTCTTGTGGATCAAGCCAACTTTCAGGTCATACAGCTTCGTGTCGCGCAACTTTTCTCTTATGCCCGAGAACGGATGCTTGACCTTATCCTTCAGATGCTCAGGATTAGATCCTCCGTCAGCTGGAGCTGCCGCAGACATCGTGATGAGGTGAATTTGACGGTCAAGCGAGGTCAACGACAGGAACAGCCCGCAGAACGATTGTAGAGCAAGATGAAGCAGATATCTGAGCCAGAAGATGATTGCTTGTATCTCCAATTGCAAGCTCTTCCGATCTTAGTGGGGGAAGTGCGGTGCTTGGCAGCATGCGTGGGGAGAGGCTCGCAAGGCAAACAAGGTGTGTGCTGGTGCGGGGGGTATGATGTCATTTCACAAATAAGCTTATATTTGTGCAGCAACACGCGACCTTTATGCAATTAATGTACACCAGACCCAACCACTCACTAGGTACTAATACAAACAGGAATATTTTCAAAGCTTTTTTAACTCATAACTCGTACTTAAGCTATCTCGATCCTTTCAAGTTCATAATATTTGAAATGTACTAGCTTCGAAACCGTACAATTGATGTCACAGAAATAAACTCGTAAACGTGCCGTTTTCTGCACTACTAGAAAAAGCTTCAAAATCTAATACTTTCAGGAAAGCCTCGCTGGTATGTTCAAGATGGTCATCTGATTTTATTGATGATGTATTCAATCGCTAAGGAAAAAATATATGTCAGAGGGTTACTCCCGCTTAAATCCGACCCCCTAAATGCATACTAGGAGCGGTTTTTGGTACATCGGACTATGCGTAATCAATTTGCTATCGTCCGTTTACTCCGTTTATTACTTAAAATTGACTTTACATGGTAGTGATGGTGTCGAGGTTGGATATTGAGGATTGACCCGGTTCGTGTCTTGGATAATTGAGGAGTCCTCCAAGTTCCTGTCTCGAGCACACAAGATCCGAAATAATGAACTTGTAAATGCAGGAAAACTGGACCAAAGATTATTTAAGTCTGTGTTGTACTCAAATTATTATTACTCGATTAACTCCAAATCGCTTCTCGTCAATCTATGGATACAATCAGCTATCCAAATGCCAACCATCAAGCCAAACACCTTCCCAGTGTATGGCCTTTGAGCACACTGAATTCCCCGATACTATATCGCCGAAGAATCCGCCCTTATGCACTAAACCCTTTTATACACTCATCCAGCAGCGAAAGTGCTCCTCTTCCTCAACTTCTCGCCAAACTTCCACAAAAGAATAGGGGCAGGCCACCCTAGTCCGATAGCAATAAACGCTAGAAGACTATTTCCCCAACCATAGTGTAAAGCTTTATACATATACGGAGCAAACAAAGGAAATCCAAACCCGGCCAAACTTCTGAGGACAGTCGCGGCGCCTACGGCGCTAGCAGCATATCTCGTGTAGCTATCAACAATGTATCTAGAGAATGTTAGAATTTTCTAAGAGAAACTGAGGCAAAAGACCTCACGTTTGTATGCATTGAAACCCCACAATGACACCAGCAGAGAATATAGCAGCACCAATATTAGGAGCAATCCAATGTGTCGCTGCTTCCGCAGTCCACCCATATATGAAAAGCCCAATTGGGACCAGTAATGCCCCGGGAATCATGAGAGGAACACGAAATTCAGGTTTCCCGACACCTCCATTTCGCTTTTTTAACTCCCGGTATATCTTGTCCTGAGTAGGCGCGCAGACTTGAGTACCGATGAAGAAGCCTACGCCCAGAGAAATGTAATTTAAGCCACCGATGCCGACGGATTCGTTGTATACACCTTCCCATAAAACTGGGAATGTGGAAAGAACCAAGTACATGATACCGTACAGGTATGCCATGTAAATAGCGAGGACTTGAACGATGATTTGCGTTCCGAGGAGTTTGAAAGGTCGGGTGAGAGAGATTCGAAGCTTTTTCCAAATAGTGAGATCTGGTTGATCGAACTCGGTGTGTAGCGCTGTGTTACCGGTCTCTTTGATGAGCTTCTTCTTCTTGCGATCTAGGAGTACAGGAGCATAGGTTTCTTGGAGATAGAAAAGTCCAATGAATTGGATGATTCCGTCGGCAATCGTGGTTGCGTAGAAGACCCAACGCCAAGTTGTCGTTTGTGCGATGAAGCCTCCCGCTATAGGGCCAATGGCAGGCCCGAGTAAGGGTGCAAGAGAATATATGCTGATTGCTCTGCCACGTTGTTCGGCAGTGAAAAGATCGCTTAGCAAGCCGCCACCAATTGCCAAAGGGGCGCTTCCACCTCTTGAATAATTACAGTCAGTATACGAGTCTCGGGACGAAAAGAACCCCATTTTGCTTAAAGATTGAAGGGTCATCATGAGAAGTAAAATGCAAGTCACGTGGCTGACCTCGGGGCACACTCTGTATTGTACCATAGTAGGACAATGTGCAATGTAGTAAGACGAATTTGCATAACATTCTCTCGTTTTGCTAAGGGTGTAAAACGTGATCCCTCTAGTATAACAAGAGAATCAAGAAGTGCAAGGGGATATGATCATAATACCAAAAAGGTTCAACTTACAAGCCAGATAAGAACCGAAAGGCAATCAACTGCCCCTTCGATTGAGCTAAGCCACATCCCAAGTTGAAAAAGAAGTATATGAGATTGGCGGACTGTAGAATGATTACTCGCCCATACATTTCTGACAGTGGCCCTATGAACAAGGGGCCAATGGCATATGCCAAAACGAAAATAGATAATGTTAGGGAGAGCTCGATCTCGCTAGTGATATTGAACTCTCGGCCGATAGATGTCAGAGCTGGAGCGACCATGGATGACGAAACTGGCGAAATGAAGGTGAAGGAGGATACGACTAGAGTGGCTGCCCATTTATGTTTGAATGTCCTACTAAACGGATTATTATATACTTTCATTGAAATTTTGAGTAGGTAGAGGAACCCGGAACTGTTCTCAAGGTACATGTCTGTGGAATTTGATGACTCCCAAAACAACTCGCAACTCCGCAGACCCAAGAAATGGCAATTGCAGGGAAGATCAATACCCACCAATTCTTCGGATTCAATGGATCATTTGGCCCATCCCACCCCACAAGATTCAGATCTCTTGCACTCCGCGATGACTTCGACTTTTCCAACTTTGGCCCTACCTCAAGATTTTTGTCTCTTTGGTCTTCTATTCCATCGATCACTTCTGGCTCGATATCTGAGTCTTGGTCTGCACCCTCTTCGGTCTTCTCCTTCCGAAGGTCTGTTGTATCGCTTGTATCATCTTCATCTACAGCTTCGTGGTGATCAAGATTATAAGGATGGAAGCCATGGTCGTCCAAATGTGTACCGGATACGAGTCTTTTTAACGGCGCTGGAGAAGATGGTCGAGATGTGCCTGATTTTTGAGATACCGCTCCGGAGGTATTTGACCTTGGTCGCTGCGCTCTTTCCCCAGACTCTGCCATGACTACTATTGTCGCCTAAACAATCCACAGCTCTAGTGGCGTCAAGTGTTGTGCAGACAACAACTGTGGTAAAAGTAATTTTAATGATGCTAAATAGTATACTTCTCAATACCAACCGAGATGATACGGAAAGAAAGGCAAAGTAGGATCTTGGCTTGCTTTTGAGAATATGAAGGTTGGAAATTTCCATTGGGCTACCTATCCTATGTACTTGTATTCTATCATGGGCAACGGAGAAGGAGGAGATAGCGGCCGGTCTTAAGGAGTATGCCGACTTGTCAAAGTACTAGTATCCCGGCCAATCATAAAAGGCCTAAAATCAGCTAGGAAGGCAAATGCGTAAAATTCATAGTCTTTGTTGGCCGACCATGTTTTGAAGAAGAGCAGGTGTTGAAGCGAAGATCGCTTCCGGTGCCGTAGGTGCCGATAGCCGGTTCCTGCATTTTCGGCGTGGTGTCTTCAATTCGCCGCTCCATGAATCAGTCATTACATTGTCAGTAGCGCCGTCAACGGCTAAATTTGATGCGAAAAAGGGCACGGTTGTCGTTAACATTTTTATCTCTACTCTCAAGACCTCTTGGCCTCGGCAACTTTTACAATGGCACGTAGCCACTTATATTCTGCGTACACTTGCTCGACATTCGTTCGAATAATGGTTCATTCCGGAAAAGATAATAGGTCTAGCTTCAAGACAATTTGGTTCTTCACTCCTGTAAATATAATCTTTGGCATGATGATGACTCAACCGTAAACCGTTGAATCAATCACTTGTCCTAATTGCTGTTTTGCAATTCTCTACTATAGAGATATAGAAAGGACCATCTTGTCAACAAGACCAAGGATGACGTTAGTCAGAGATATTTGTCGAAGCAATGACAATTAGTGGGTAAAACCCGCTACACGAATGCGATGGATCGATGTATAAGACCGCGGTATGTCTGAATCAAGCCTAGGTTCTTCGACATGAAGCTCAACTTCAAGGCAGAGAAGTATCCATACACGTCTCTAGCTACAGTTCAACGCAATTCTTAACACCTTGCAACCATCAGGCGAACATATTGATGGATAGTGAACGCGCCGCGGTCTGCATAAAATTTGCTCTAAGAGATACCTTTAGGTCAAAACAATACCCATATCACCCTCAACATAGCAATACAGCTAATAAGTAGGAGATGATGACCTGGGGCTATTCGAAGATTCGAACAGCCCTCGCACACTAAATGTAATAAATTACAAATGCCGGCTTCAAGCCTTTTCAACAGATGCCTCTCCTCATACTTGGACAGGGATCATAGGCGTATAATGAAAATATGCGTCAAGGCATCAGCTGGGCTTCCCAACTATTTTCAATTGAAAATCTGCCAAATGACTATCATAAGCTCGTTAAGCAGAATATGATAGCGCAGAAAGCAAATATAAGGCACAGTGCAGGAATATGATTCTACCAAGAACAAAAGTCAGCCTCGTTCTAATTTCAGATTGCATCGAAAATAAAAAACGTAGTCTTTCTCCAACAACAGGCAGCGGGAAATATATCTCAGACAATGTGACTATTGCCAAAACTCGGTAATCTTATAAACGCAATAACAAACGAAATTAGAGCTTGATAGCAGAGTTCTGGGCCTATTGGGAGAGGGCCGGAAATCCCTTTGCCTGCTCGAAGTGGTTGCATGAGGCTGCGTGGCATGTCACTGAGCCAAAAGAAATTATTTGCTCGAGTCTCGATCAAGAGCAAGTCGAGGACTCGAACGCCTTTAACCTCAATAACATTCGCCGGCATAACTACATTCCATGAGTAGCTGTACCGGTAGCCTCCGTATGAGCTCAGGAGTCGACTCGGATTGGTTGGCTTGAGGTCTGGCAATAACTTCTACGCCTCGAAACAAGAAGTTCTTTTGGTGCAGCTCTCGAGCTTTAAATAAATGCTTTGCCCTTGCCGTCTAAAGAGGGAAGATAACATCAGGATAAGCCATGCGCTAGCCAATCACGATAGCTGAGACCCCCTGTTTCTTGGCTTCTGATTAGATACAGCATATGCTCCTCTTCTGAAAGGGTAGAGATAGCAACAACATCTGGGCAGTTCTTTGCTTCTTCCAGACCTTAAGAGCTGAGGTGGTGCACGCACAATACTCCGTATATCCCCACCGAGTTCCTCCACTTCCAATCGCCTCCCACGTCTTGTCATCCACCTTTCCCCCATAATCGTACAATCTCCTCCGGGGAGATTCCTGATACGCCGACCCCCGGAGCAAAATTTAATCGACTGTTCCAGTAATCCTCCATGACTGCGTCCACTCGAGGCCTGCTTACAATTACGATTTCTCCAGCGCGCGTTGACGTCTGAGAAGGCGCGATACTATTTGCCTCCAAAGAACTTTCCGTATGTCAAGAAGAGCCTCTTTGGCTCGCGCAAACTGAGGAGAGCTCCAATCGCACCATCATCCATCCCCTCGTTCTATCACCCCACCTCTTTTGTGTCGATGTCGGAAACGAAGGACGCAAGTCAGAACCTCAAGCAACACGCTATCGGTGGAGATCTAGGAAACGAGGAAGCCGCGGCACCATCGAAAAAAAAGTCACGGAGCAGTAGGGATGCGGCTGCAATCAAGAGGAGATGCGTGAGCACAGCATGCATTGCGTGCCGGAAACGAAAATCCAAGTGCGACGGGAATACACCGAGTTGCGCCGCTTGTTCGAGCGTGTATGGGACTGGTGAGCCCTAATTCTTACCTCGAAAAGTGCCATTGTATTCTCGAGGCTGATATTTATCTTATCAGAATGCGTGTACGATCCCAATAGCGACCACCGGCGGAAAGGAGTATATAAGGAGAAAATCGATAGCTTAAAGACGCGGAACTCGACTTTGCAGACACTCGTCCAAGCCATCTTGAATGCAGCCGAAGATGATGTGCCGGATCTGATCCGCCAAATAAGGACATGCGAAAGTCTGGACGATGTAGCGGACAATATACTGCGGCAGGAGCAAGGTCTTGAAGAAGAAGAAGAAGATATGGATGATAGCGCCGCTTACACGACATCTATGGCTCCGACTTTTGAGACCGAATTGTCGGGGAGAATGGGAGCGCTCCGTGTGGAAAATGGATCCTCTCGCTTTCTTGGTGGCACTTCAAACTTGATATATCTGGAGCCAACAGAAGACGATGATCACCAGTTCGCTGCCTCCGAAGCATATACACAACAGGACGAGCCTTTGACAAGCTGGACTGCAGTCACTTCTGATACGGAGGTCATCGTACACCTTATCAATATGTATTTTACCTGGCATTATCCTTACTTTACGACATTATCAAAGAGTCTCTTCTACAGAGACTTTCTTCTTGGAAAACCAACTATAGCACCCAAGCGAACAATATACTGCTCTAGTCTCCTAGTGAATGCTATGCTGGCGCTCGGTTGTCACTTCACCAACTCCCCTCAAGGCTGTGCAGATCCGGACAATCCAACCACGAAAGGCGATGCTTTCTTTGCCGAAGCAAAAAGACTCATAGTTGAGAACGACGAATATGAAAAGCCGAGATTAACGACCGTTCAAGCACTATGTCTCATGTCTGTACGCGAAGCTGGCTGTGGAAGGGAAGCCAAAGGCTGGGTGTATAGCGGGATGAGCTTCCGCATGGCCCAAGATATGGGCTTGAATCTAGATTCTGGAGGAATGTCGAACAGCAAAGAAACTATGGATGAACAGGAAGTTGATGCTCGTAGGGTCACATTTTGGGGTTGCTTTCTCTTTGACAAGTGTTGGTCAAATTATCTTGGGCGGTTACCTCAACTTCCGGTTGCAAACATAACAGTGTCAAAGTACGACGTCTTCCCAGACGAAGATGCCGACATTTGGTCACCCTATACCGACAATGGAGTCTCGCAACTACATGCGCAAGCTTCTAGGACCAGGACGGTGGCTCTGCAAATTTCAAGTTTATGCGAGATCAGTAGCGATTTGTTGACCTTTTTTTATCATCCACAACATCTTGAGAGATCTGTTGGTAGATCACAAGAGCTGAAGAAGCTCAGCGAATTGCAAACGCGCCTGGAGGCCTGGCGAAGGGAATTGCCAAAAGAGCTGGAGCCAAAAGAAGGGCAATTACCCAACGTCCTACTTATGCAGTAAGCTGAACCGTGATTTCAAGTTAAGTGGATAAGAGCACTAACGACCACGCAGCATGTTCTTTCATCTCTTGTATATTCACTTGTTCCGTCCTTTCCTCAAGTACAACCCATCCACTTCGCCCTTACCATCACACGTCTCTCCTAGAAAATTATGCATACAAGCTGCATCCTCCATCTCTAAACTCATGCGCCTATATAAACGAACGTATGGTTTACGGCAAATATGCAACATAGCTGTCTACATTGTTCATTCGGCTTGTACGCTCCATTTGTTGAATCTGCCTGAGAAGACAGCAAAGCGAGATATTGTTCACGGAGTAAAGCATCTTGAGGAGATAGCCGAGGACTGGCTTTGTGCTCGAAGAACTTTGAGTATTCTTAGTGTACTTGCCAGAAAATGGAAGATTGATCTCCCAGAAGAGGCATTAACAGTCTTGACGCGAACCGACATCAGATTTGGGTACTTCAGTACAGCAGATGTCCCGTCCCCTAAGCAGGAGTTAATTGTTGCGACACCACCTACCTCGGCACCTTCACCACCTAGCGTAGTGCAAACACTGCCGGCTTCAAATTCAAACCTGTTACGGGATCAAAATCAACTGAAGCAGAGTTTATACAGCTATCTCCCAGGCTCTCAGGTTCCAAGTATGAATGGAATACAACGAACCTCGATGAGTCAAGGGCCAACCTCAAGTACAGAGGCAATATCTAGCGTTACTGGTTCGATGAACATCTCAATGACCTCAGGTGTATCATCTGTTCCTTACACCAGCAATCATTACAGTACTCCATCCACGTCCACGTTACGGTCGGTATTGAGCCCTGATAACAACCTGCCTCGCAATAACTCAGGAACCACCACAATGTCGAATGATTCAGGGACTATGACTCGGCAAGTAAGTCCAAACACAATGTTCGGTGGAGTTGACGCACTTGTTGAAAGTCAAGATTGGTGGCTCCGAGACCAAGCTAGCCTTGTGCTTGGCTTTGACAACTGGATGGGTGCTAATGATGGCATGGGCGGCAATAACACTACCACGGCTACTTCACCAGATTTGACAAATCTCTCCACTGCTGGTCCCGGGTTCTACATACCCAACAGCAACAGCAACGACAAATTTGGTGACGAAGATTGGAACTATTAACGGAACACGCACCTTCGATTCAGCTTAGACACGGGCATGGGGGCGGCGTTCTACGAAGTGGCATGATAATGAATGAACGGGAGGGACTTGACCAAATTAAGCGACGGAGTTTTTTGAACCTAGGAGGCTCTCTGGACCGGGCGACAGACATCTCGGTAAACTGTATAGATCGGATAGGAGTTTTGGATACCTCCTCAGCCCGATCTCTTGTAGCGAGATATGCGCTTCGACGTACAGACACAGGACTTGGAGGGGCAAGACCAAAATTATCACGCAAGCACATGCAACACTATAATCCTTTTCCCATTTCCATTCCATTTCCATTCCTTTCCTTTCTCATTCCTTTCCTTTCCCATTCCAAATCCCCAAACCCTCACAAGGGCAATGATACAAGGGAACCCACCTACAAAATTAGAGCCCCACTTGTCCCATCAATGCCGCTCCCCTTCCCTAAATGCCGTGTGTCTCTCTCGCAGTCTCGTTTCCCTCAGCTCGTTCTCGTCTCGCTCATGCAGTCGGGGTTCCCCCAGGTTTCTCCAAGTTCGTCCAACGGAGGAAGATGCTCCCGCTCCGGTCTTGCGGGTTGCTAACCACCAACCTCGCTTTGGCCCTTGCATTAGGGCGGTCCGAAAACTCCAGAATTTGGGATGGTGTCACGTGCGGACGCATGCAGGTGCGTTTCAAACAGAGGAGGGTAGTGATGCCGTACGCCGTCTACCTTCCTTGTATGCGCAGATGTACTGTAGATGATCTCGCTTTGTGACAAAAAGTGAAGGGAGGCTCGGCAAGCTAGCGAGGCATCTTAGCGAGCTACTTACTCCGTACAGAAGAGGTACTCTTGCGGAGATTTGAAGGATTGTACTAGCATATGAGAATCTGGAATGATGAAGTAGAGGAGTGTCACTCGCGTTACGGATTCGGATTTTACAACATCACCTCTGTCCATCTCCATCCATCTCACGTCACGACAACAACAACCACAGCCCCAACCCATGCTCAATCCACGACTGCCGGCCACCACGCATCCCGCTCACTTGTCACCTCACATCACGCAACACGCAATAGCCCTCGCATGCCCCCCTTGCCCTGGCCCCAGTTAGACGAGCAATTTAACCTTAAGGTTATTCTTCCCCCTTCCCCTACCATTCCTCTCGTGTACGCCTCCAACCACGAGCGGCAATCTTCTGGAACCTCAACCCCGCGATAATGAGTTTTTCTCTCAAGAAAATTTTGACTATCGGATAGACAAGGGGTCAGAAGGGCAGGAAAATCATGTACCCCACAACGCCCACCGCTGGTTCCCCAACCTCGAGCGAGATCCCCGCAAACCCGCTCCCGGTCCCAACACATGGGCCTGGAGGGACGTTCTCAGTGCTAGCACGAACGACGGTACAAGCTTCGCCGAGAGACGTCTTTGATCTTGTTCGAGATACGAGCACGTGGCCAAGCTGGAATACGTTTTGCCCGAACTCTGAGTTCAAGAAGTCAGGTGAGGGAGAGGGTGAGGAGGGCTGGTTGAAGAAGGGTGCTAAGGTTACGATTGATGTTTTTATGCATGGGGATGGACTGGTGGAGGGGAAGACGAAGAGTCGAGTGCAGGATGTCGAGGTTACTGTTTTAGAGGAACTGGGTGGGGAGGGGCTTTGGGAGAGTCCGTTTGCTCGAGAGATCAAAGGGAGTGGGAAGGGGTGGAGGATCGCGTGGAAGAGTGTGGGGTGGAGTCATTGGCAGATGCATAGTGAACGTGTGATGGAGTTTTGGGAGGTTGATGGAGGGACTGAGTATCTGTGCTGGGAGACGTAAGTCAGAGATGTTTTCTTTTGACCTTGCTATGCTACTTGACGAGAAGTTGCGGAGGTGTAGAGGAGACTAATGATATCTTTAGATTCGGAGGACTCCTTGGGCCGGTTGTTAAACGCACCGTGGGCAGTACGCTCGTAGACCGGTTTGGAGATTATGCTAGGGATGTGAAACAATATCTTGATTTCAAGAACGTAGAATAGGAGGTGTCGAAAACTTGAGGTGACAATGTTTAGCTGAATATAGGAGGGTTTTCTATATCTCGTTTCTGAGATGCATGAGAGAGAAGAAATAGAGTGTCAAATTTAGGGTCTTTTTCCCTTCAGTTATCAATCGAGGAAAATATCGTAGAATTGAAGTAATGCCAAACTCCAATTACGACAATGAACCTCGCGAGGTCTCAGAAGAACGTCGGATCTGACTTCACCTCGAACTTCTAGATTATAGCTATTTCTAATTACTTCTCGCACTTCTCACAAATAGCAGCCGTGTAGATCTTTAACTATTTTGATTGATTTATCCTCTCTGACGTATATATATTCTCCACCCTCATCTCCCACTACAGATGAAACATGATCTCAAACAATAAACACTTTAGACTAGTAAAATAACATGGTTCATCAACACGAATATCCGTCATTCATCCCATATATCCAGTCCATCTCCCCCATTCCCATATCCACAAGTTAATTCGTTAAGCATCCATCCAAGAAGTGGGGCTGACGGCGTGCTATATACAAGCAACACAAAAGAGAGAAAACGCCGTCATTTTTCCACCGATCAAACGTCCTTGGACGTGACCTTTCATAATTTCATATCCAATAAAAGAGAAAATGCAATGTCTATTAGTGTTTCGTGCCCATGACGCCCCATGTGGATAAAGTTCGTAGATCGATACCAGGCGCCAAAAATAAGGAGTTCACCCACCCACGAGATATTTTGTTAGATGCGGTAGGAATTAAAGTTTAGAGCGCTAGACCCGTGCCATCGCCGGTCCATCGGTACAGTGCAAGCACTTCTCGTCGCCGTAGTTGTTGCTCGCCGAAGTCTTCTGGGATTCGACCTCGGACTTGAGCCAGCGCTGAGCGCATTACTTTACGGAAGTTTCGCTGGAAAGGAAGTTAGAACCAGAAAATATGTAGTGGTATGAGGACGAGGACGTACTTGATATTCTGTGTTGAGCGTCACAACACAAGCCTCGTGTGCGCGCACGATCGTCTCACATGCCTTGACGACGCTGGGAGATGCTTCCACCTAGGGTTTGTATTAGTCGCCGAAACAATGAGATGAAAGACATCGACTTACTTGTAGCTTATCAGCTATCAGGAGAAGCAAGAAGCTCCCCTGTAGCAGATAAACACCAAAGAAGAAAGGCATGAACTCAAGGCCTGGATCATACTCCAGAATGTTGTTAATCGCTTCCGCAGCGCTCACTGCATGACCAGTAGCGTTGATGAAGCTTTGCGAGGAGATCCAGAGATCATTGTCGTCAAGTAGGGAAATTGGATCCCATTTTCCTGTAAGAAGAATGTGAAGTACGTGCATCACGTGTGTGCCATAAGCCACAACAATACGGGTCTGAATATCTGCTTCCGAGATGTGTGCAGTAGATGCCGTGTGAACAGAATGTACCGAATGTACAGAAGGCGTACTAACATCGTTGTGTTCAGGGTTAGTCGTAGCAGAGATACCTTCCATGGTCTTGTCAGCTTGTTCTTCTGGCTGAGAGCCGAGATGGCGCGTTTCGAAGTCTTTGAGGCTTTGGCCGTAAGCATCTAGTTGTCGAGCGATTTCGCTAGCGGTGTCGTCCCATTCTTGGGCGGATCGAAAGCCGATGCCGAATCGAGGGTGGTTTTTGGCGTGATAGAGATCTACGATCTCTCCGAGTATCGTCATTAGGGGTAGGAAATATCCGAATATGCTATGTCCCGTACACTCAAAGTTAGGTCCTCTCCTTCTAATCCGTGGTGTACCACTCGGGGAAGTAATATGAATGCTTGAATCACCAGTGTAGAATTCTCCAGCCTGCCATAACGTGTCGTCCATTGGCTGGAGAAGGCCGTCGCACTCGATGTCTAACAGAAAGAGTGGTCTGTTGTAACAGAGTGCGAGGTGCCTGTCTACCGTGTACACCAGCCACCATATCCTTCTTCTTTCCTCGCGTTCCTCCTCAGTAATCATTCCAGATGAGTTTGTAGTGTGTTCGTCTGCCTCTCCATCTGCGTCAACATCCTCACCGCCATCTTGGGCCTGCTGGGGTGACTCCGGATTCGTGGGCAATTCTCTCCCAAGTTTTAACTCACGTGCTAAAGACCAGGCGGCGTTCCACCATCTCAAACTTGCCCCTTTGTATTCGCTAGCTGACACAACGGTGGCGAGGTGAATGTATGTCACGACATCGTCCAAAGTTCCAGCAGCACCAAAAGCACCAGTCTCATTTAGGCCATCAGATTCCATTGAGCCAGGCATGGCAACTCCAAGACCACCCAAAGCAACACCATTGACAACGGTATTGGAGAAGTTTGGAGAGGAGTCTCCAGCTGATGGACCATGGATAAGAGGCTTGAGAAGCCCGACGGTGAGCTCAAGCAATCGTTGACAGATTCTAGCACGTGATGATGGAGGAGCTGTCAGGAAAGCAGCATCGCTAGTCTGTGCTACAACCCACAGCATACTGGCTAGTAAAGCTGGGGTACATTGTCTTGGTTTGGTGGGATGAAGAATAGAGTGCTTTCGGAATACGTATCCGAGAACATATGGAGAAGTGGGGTGCATCAAGGCCGATGACGAGCTTGCAAAGTACAAGTCAAGGAGGTCGCAGGCCAGGGATAAAGGGATGATGTTCCCGAGATGTGGGATGAGGGGCTCCAGGACGGGGTAGCGGATGGTAGTGTTAAAGTTCTGTGCAACATGTTGCTGATATTGTGTAGATGGCGATGGCAAAGACATCCATCCTCCTGGTGAAGCAGCATCAGACCCCATGGGGAACCCGGGCAGAGGGCTATCGCCTAAACGAAAGGGGCCCGGAGTATTGCCCGGATAATGAGTTGGGCTTTGTGTTTGGATGGCGTAAGGGAGATCTGTGTAACCGGGTAAAGAACCTTGCCCGGCACTGAAGTTTGGATGACCATTGCCATTCATCATGTGGGGATTTAGGGCAGACCGGTAGCCATGCATGCTAGAATAGCCGTTCATATTCAGGGACGCGGGGCTTTCGATTTGATCCGATTCTGCACGAGAAACCATGTGAGGCTGATGACCATTTGGCATTTCGGCCAGACTTTCGAGACTACCGGCGCGTAATCTTCCCTTAAGCGCCTCTCGCGCTGAACCATTGTCGAGTCCAGTAGTATTCAAACTTAGTGATCGTTGAACTTGGGGTCGCTTGAAGTCGTTGCTGCCATCATTTGATGCTGAGCCATTCTCGTTGCGAGATTCCGTCGGAGATCGCTCGTCTGATGATTGGCCTGTAGGTGACTTTTGTCCATTGGCCGCTGCAGCAGCAGCTTGCTGCGCGAGGTCTTTGCGAGATGCCTTGCCCCGCTTCTTTCTCTCCCGAATGTATTCGCAGCCCAATCCAAACTCTGTGAGATAGTTAGATATGCCTGGATATAGGAACATGTGGTAAGGAACTTGCCAACACAGTGAGCGCATGGCGCTTGACCATCACATTTTGTTCGGAGCTGGTTGCACTGATCACAAGCTCGGCTGATTCTTCTTCTAATCGGCCCCGAGGCACCAGACCCGTTTGACCTCCCATTGGTAGGACCCGGTCCATATGGATGTTGGCGATGTTTTGCGTTGTGTCCCCGATGAACTTGATTTTGATGAACATCAACATGTTGTTGGAGCTGCTGGAGTGCGTATTGTGAACCGTGTGCGAGAGTATCTAGACCAGAATGGTGCATGTGATTGGATGGTACATGGCCGTTCGAAAGCATGCCGCTCGACGGCAATGCATTGTAAGCGGAAAATCGATGAAGAGGGTTTGAAAGCATCTTGAAAATGTGACTCGGGCAATTCAAGTTGGATGAAGGAGAGACGGCGAGACCTCAAGTTGAAGAGGTTGTGGAGCAGTTTAAACAACGCGGAGAAAAGTCCTAGCTAGCCTCGAGGACAAGATGTGCAGTCGGAGCATCTATAAAGATCTTCCAAAAGAGTCCAGGATACGTATTGCCCCTGCTGCTTTACTCCTTGTCTCCTTGAGCATCAGCAGGACGTTGTGTGAGAGGCAAATTGTGGAGAAAACAAAAGGTCGGATTCTGAGGACGGCGGCGCCAGGTGACAAGGCAATCTATTAGAATGGCGGGGTTTGCAATGTGCAGTGTGCATTGATGAAAGAGAAAAAAGAGGGCATGCTCTGGAGTTTATTGCGCTTGACTAGAGTGTGGAGAAGCAGGTGAGCCCATGTCTGGTAACTTAATAACGTCGTCTGAGTGGAAGCCGGGCAGCAATTGGACATGAAGGTGGGCAAGCTCGGTATGGCGATACATCTGGTGCTTGGCGAGGGTTGGGATACGACTAGGTTGGTTTAGTAGCCGTTCCTCGACGGTCGACACCCCTCGACACCCCCCGACCTTCGTCTAGTCTGAGTGTCTCTCGTCCGTCGCTAAGATCTGGAGACGAGCGAAGAGGGACGAGGGAAGAGACGAGGGAGGAGGCGCTGGCAGTGGCAGGTCTCGCGGCGGCATGAGCTCCGAAAGATTTCCCTCGGCCACACCACACGGTTTCCGTATCGGGAGAAGCTCCAACAGGGCTCAGGGCAACCCCAGACAGGATAGGAGGGACCACGACTTGCAGAGAGCATCGAGGGTAGGACAGAAATTATTGTAATTGCTCATCCTTCTGGCAAGCAGAACTACTGTACTCGCACGGAGAAGGACAAGGAGAAGGAGAAGCCAGATCACACTTGCTTGCTCTGTCGAGTTTCTCTGGTCTAGCTCTTAGCGAGGCTCGTAAGGACAGGGCTGAAAGCACTGAGCACAACGTGGACCGTTGCTCTTTGCTGCCATCCCCCGTTGCTTGTCGCTTGTTGCTTGTTGCGTTGCTTATTGCTTGCTCGAGTCCTGGCACTTTCATTTCGTCCTGGCCTCGTCGCGCCCTCTAGCTCAAGGCTCAAGCAGATAGGTGCTCGTAATGCAAGTGCCAGCCTCTGCTCCTGGCCCACTGCAACTGCAACACCTTCTTAAATCTTGACATGGCTCTTGCGGCGATGTCACTCTTATCGACCTCAAAATCGAGATTCGCACCTGCCGAGCCAATCACCGAGGCGTTGCGGGCCTGTTGCGCCTGGAAGGAGAAGATTGACTGGGAGTGGGATGGGCGTGGGAATGACAATACCACAGACGGACGACTACCAGTGTGGATACGCCTCACACTTGCTGCTTCTCGGCAACTTACTAGCCCTCAAGAGGCAGTTCTACTTGCGCAAGCGAAGCTGTTGCTCCTCGAGGCGATGTGCATGTCACTGACCATGGAGGTCAATGGTCATGGACGTCCACTACACGTCAAGAAGAGGCGCGCTCCGAACTGTCATGACTGCCGGGATGCAGTTAGGGCATTCATGGGGCAACCATCGGTCCCAGACTTTGAGATAGTTCGCGCCGTTGAGCGAACACAAACACCATTCAGCAAAGCGTTAGGCTTGCGGTGCTTGTCATGAACGGTAGCGTTGGTGCCATCGATGGCTGCCACCATCACCACGGATTATCACACCGCGAGGCGGGGTATGGTGGGCTATTCCAGAAAATCTTTGTCGTTGACTTAAACAATTATTGCGCCAATCGTAGTGCTCCATGCTTGTGATGAAGCTTGGTCTTGCCCAACCTCGTAAAAGCTCCATATGAAGTAGAAGCGATATAAGGACTCCCATTGACCCTTCCTGTTGCTTCCTCGCGTCCGAAGGATGAGTGATACAGCACGATTTTGATCGCCTCAGCTCTATGAGCGGGGAATGATACATGTGTGGTGCATAGTGGTCGAGAAGGTCGAGGAAGAGGAAACCTGAACAACCTCAAAAAGCCCTTGGATCGACCAGCCAGGGGCCCACCCCCGCGCCACAACTATCAGAAAACAGTAAACGGTCCGATCTTCCCCCAGTCATCTTTGCGGTCCAATCAGGGGCCCGGTCGATGGCGAGCGTCAAAGTGATCCTCCTCCCTGGTGTTCAACTGACTCTTTCCCCGCGGTGACAGGCCTCATCCAGAATCACGATATCAAATTAATCTTTAGTTCGTAGTTCTTTCGTACACACGCACGAGAGACGAATAAAGTGTGCCATAACCCTCGTTACCCCGGATCTTCTTTCTCCTCCAGAACCCCTCCGCAACCCTCCGCTGCAATATCATGCCAGTCAAAGAGCGTGGAGATGAAACTACTATCGACGTGCAGTAGTGGATTGTGGAGTCGGATGTGCCTTGCCAGGAACCGCAACGATCTGATGGAAGGGTTTGGATCTTCGAGAAAGCTGCCATGGAGATCATAGTGAAACAAGAAATACTTTGACTGGTTGCATCACAAACAAGTGTTGGGGTGACAGGGCACACCGGCTGTCAGGTGGTAGGGCAAATATTTCGTGCTGAGGATTTGACGGCAATCGTCGCTACTAGGCATTTCGGCCCCCTTCATGCATTGCTCGTAAACCGAAAAGGATGTGCAATATAGAGTTCGAAATGGTGGCGCCGGGCGCCGCTTCGATGTTATGCTTATGATGCCCGATAATGTTACTCTGAGAAAAGATCAATCTGATACCAGGTGTTCCTGGAATTTAAAGCTGCATATTCTACTCATGCCATGACCGAATCAGGGTGAAATAAGCCTCAAGACAGGCTTTCCCCAGGAATCGCCAGTATAAATATGACGGGGGCCCTTTCGCCTCTTGGCTTAGGATGCAGCAAATCGTGGAGAAACGTTCCCGCCCTCCCGTACCTTCGTGATTGTGAACATCGTTAGACGACGAGCGTATTCAGGTCATCAGATGCCGTTTACAACATCATGTCAGATCCTGAGAATTCGGATCGAGTGGCCTCAAAGACGCGAGGAGAAGATTCGGGGCAACGGCATGACGGGGAGATAGATTGTTCGCAATCTCGGTCGATTTGAAAGAGAAGTGGTCCATGAGCATTAGTAACAAATTTGAGTTCATGTCCTCGACACCCATGTAAGAGGATAACCCGTGCCCGCAAGTTCAACTCGGCAGGACCTTCACGTGTTGAACGATCAATGATCTGTTAAAAGCTCAAAGACATGACTACGGCGTGACTTGAATCTTGGAGAGTACTTCCGTACTGTACCGCAGGTAAGATCGTGCATAGACGCCGAGAAGAGCGAGAGCCGTCAGCTTATCTTTGGGTGGTTCCTTTTGCAGCAACATGCATTGTGATGCTCAAAAAAATGAGAGAGGGCTTTGCTTGTGAAGTGGACGGTCAGCGCACTAGGTGAATGCCCCTCCCCCCGAACAGATCAGCCCAAAGTTGTGCAACGCATGCAATGTGAGTCTGCGAGTTTACGGGGCTCACAAGTGCCAGATGGTTCATATACACTACTCAATGCAGAACCCGCAGAAGTCCGCAGATCGAAAGATTTGCAAGAGAAAAAAAGGTGACACTTGCGCCAAATACGATGGAGAAAACCAAAGGACGATATTCGCGATTATCGTATTAACCTTCCAGATTAGAGAATTGCGAAGAATGCAAAGAAAGCACGTGAAAATGCCCGGGGGAAATACCCAGGTCGATCCATAGGAACGTCGCTTAGCTGTCATCCTCCTGCCGTTTTGGTGTCGCGCATGAGTTGGATCGAAGCCATGTCCTCATACCATATAACACTTCTCGTTGCTGTCTCGCTGTAAGGTTATGCTCTTCCTCAAAAATCTCGGATACCAACACAACAGTAATCATTCGCGTGCTGAGTTGGCCTTACGTGTGATGTTGTAGTTGTTGCGAACGCCCAGTCGCATCACTACGACGCTTTCCAACATCAAAGCCTCCCTTCCCGTCAATCACCGCCACCAGATGACCGTTAGGTCAAAAGAGGCAAGCTTCCGTCCAGGCCCGCTGCAAGTACCGAAGACGCCATCTCATGTTCCGTTGCGGCGTTTTGCGCCACCAAACTTGCAGAGCGAGAGGACCTATGGCAACGGCACAGGGCTCGGTAAACATCGTCCCCAGTCTCGAACGTCAGATCTATCGGAGATTTCCTAGCAAGATGAATGTTCAAGGCGCTATGAGTATCACGATACCGTGTGGGTACGAAGGAACAAGTGGTACGGTACTTGCACAGTACCGTACCACCCACACAACTGACCATCGGTGTGTTGTACCACGGTAAGCAAGACAGGAACAGGAACACAGCGTGTTTAGATACTACGCTGGTGGCTCAGCTCGGTTAGGAAGCACTTAACAAGAATGGTGTTGCGCTCCTGACGCTGGGAATAGAGAGCAAAGATAGACCGCAGGAGCGAGCGCCAGCGAAAGATCCTATGGGGGTCCGCGGGGTGACGTGACAGGTCATGAATATCAAGGAAGAGTCTCAAGGTCCTATCGGAGACCCATTCCCGAATTGTGAACGAGGACACGAAAGCATTCTAGGATAGCGCCAAGAAGCTAAAGCAGCTATTGTGAAAAGGACAATCGAGTACTCCGTATATTGATTGAAAATTAATTGGGGGGCGATCCTGTCCCAGCTGGCCTACAAGAGCATCTGATCTATTGAAATCTGAAATCCCAAGTTAGAAGATTGACCAAGGCGAGATGAGCACTGCAACAGAAATAAAAAACCGTCACTCCGCGTCGTGAATCTGCGCTGATGTTGATGCGCTGGATGCAACCTGGAACCATCGATCGATGAGGGCAAGGGCACTGGCATTGGCATTGCCAGAAAGGACGGCAAGGCTCAAGCATCTGAGCGCCACTCGGCAGCTGTATTTGCTAGGGACTGTGCTGACAGGCCAGACTAGACATCAAACAAATTAATGAAAAATCCAACAATGATATAACATTGCAAACAAGTAACAATCTCGGCTTCGAGCGGCTATCACCATCCGTGTCTAGTCAGACGGTTCGTGTTCCAAGGTCGGATGTTGACGACAGGTTGAGATCTTGATGTCAATCAAAGAGGTCGCGTCCGCGTCTCAAATTTCGGGCTAGCATCCGCTGACTAATATCTTGTTTCGGCATTTTTTCGGCTCGGTCGACCAGTGTAACAGAGACTTCGAGGTCACATCTGACACCTATCTCTCCACCACGTCGAGGGACCAATCTCAAAGCACTCCAGAGAGTAACCTTTTCTGCATCCAAGTACTTACGCTTGAGTCTATTCTGGCCACGCTGAGAGAGTTTCGAACTATGTTCCTCTAGAAGCTGGACGGGATACGACATCTACGAGAGTTATATCAACAAATAAGTAGTAACGTCGCACGCCGTATTATAAATTAACAAACGATGATTTATAAAGTACTTTAAAGCCTAAAGCTATTATAAGTATACTTTCAGAGCTATATGTTATATAGATAGTAATAGATTGTAGAGTCTTAGGTTCACTCTAGGATGCATTTCAATATGAGGAAGGGGTGTAGAATCTGCTTCTATTATCGTATTTTCAGTGAACATGCTCAAGGACAAGCAAACTTGACGCCAAAAATTCCCACATATAAATCATTTCTACGTGCGAGACAGAGCAGTTGTGTTGGGTGGAACTGTTTTACAAACTGTCAAGTGCTGATTCTGACGAATTTGCTTACCCCAAGCAAGGAGAATTGGTACAATGCCTACCTATGGTGTTATAACCAAACGGGTAAACCACAAGCGTTATCAGCTTGGTCCTTAGCAATCTTTGCCACATTCCAACCAGATTTGAATCTAACTCCAGCCTCCGGTTCACGGCTTCCTCCCAACCTGTAGGAATAAGAGAAGCCGCAAGTCTGGTCGAAATATACATATTGAAAGCACTTGGGCTCTGCATCGCAAGCAACTCCACAATTCTCGAATGAAATATGAGCTTCCTTCTCTACTGATGGCATATCTCGTAGTTCTTTTTGCCGTCCTCCTTCCCTACCTGGTGCTTTAAAGACGATGTCGTCGGAGAGGTTGTACCAGTCTTCACGCTTCTGAATTATGTATGGACTCGTGAGATGTTTGTATAGCTCCTCGAATAATAAGGGTTGCTGAATGACTAATTAGGTGCCTTTCAAGATGAGGAAATCCAGGGTGGAAACAAACCTTGACATCTGGTCTTTGCAATTCATGTGACCATATATTACTCGCCACCTCTGGGGTAACATGGTGCATCGTGATAACAGGTTGGCACCAATGTCTGACCCCATTATGTGGTCCTGGTCCAAAAGGGATTTCCGATGGAACTTCTGCTTGAAGCATTGGCCATCTGTGGCTAAAGTATATCCCATTTTCCTTCAAGGCCTTCATAAGAAGATAATCTCCATACTTCTCATTCTGTGCTAAAACATCGTATCGAGCGGAGATGTCTAAGTCGCGCTCAAAGAGCTTGGAAAGCGCCGCACCGGAGATAATAATCCCACTTCCTCCGTGTGCAAATGAGTCACCGTTGGCATAAGTTGGAGATCCAAGATAGTGAAATGTCTCGGGGTCGAGACGCTCCAACCATAGTAGCAAGTTTGACCACACAAGATAAGTGTCGGCCTCGATGAAAACGTACCACTTATAGCCTGGTCTCATTCTCCATGACTCCTCTAACATCCGGATGAACTTGTACTTATCCAAATTCCATGCTGCCTCGTGGGTGGTTGCCTGCAAAGCGCTAACATCTCGCCCAGATTTCTTGTATTCTTGCAAAGTCCGGTAGTATTCGAAGTGGGGATTGTTTAGCTTAACTTCTTCGGATACATTCTTTAGAACGTCATGGACATGGTGTGGTCCTATCTTTTGTGCCAAGTCCGATAATATGAGTAAATTGCCAACGCATTGTAACATTGTCAATAGTTGAGTCGGAAGCTTAGTGTAAATTTCATTTGCGCCCGTTTTGAGGACTACCAAAACATCGGAAGAGTTCGGAAAAGCATCGCAGCGAGTATTTGGCTCGAAGTCGCTAGAGTTGTATCCGGCAGTGAAAGGAGCTTGCCGCGGTTCGACGTGAGGTGGAATTGGTAAGAGCCGTATTTGACAAAGAAACAGATATAAAAAAATAAGTACGCAGGATTCTATAATAATAATAATACAGATGCGCGAAGACAGAACTCGTGGAAACATTTTAAGGAGAGACATCGCGAAGAAATAAAATAAAATGAATAAGAAAACATGAGAGAGAGGAAGAAGAACCAAAAATGGTGGCAAGTTGTCGTATGGCTTATACCCTTTAGCGCTTTCCAAATGAAGGAGCGTTAGCGCCTAGCCCTATCGTTATCATCATGGTTGGATACTTCGTATTTCCGCTCAGCAGTCAGCATCGCAGCCACCAATACCGGCTCGTATACTCTCAGGTCAGAGATATGCCAAGACTCCGTTCCAGCTCTGTTTCTCATACAAATTTCGTTGGTGCACGAAGGCAACACTTGATGCCCTCGAAATCGAACAAATTCAAAATCGTTGCTGATATATCAGCTAGTCGCCTACCATGAATACAGCTCAGTACTTAGATAACTATATCACTCGGATGTGAGAAGCATCGGTTTTGTTTTGTCAGACTCATCTTGTAAGTGAAAGTCGGAGCCATGTATTACTGTAGAAGTTTCTTCTGTTTTCGCAAAATCCAAAGGACTGCTTCACTCAAGTACCAAGCGCCAATTGTTGCTAATCAGTCAATTTTACAGATAGTGTAACATTCAACCCTACTTCAAGGAACAACCATCTCCTCATATTTTCTATCAGAACTTTCAATCCAAGCATCAACATCATCTATTTTTCTTTGTTTATTGTTTAACTTATGCATCTGATCCCCTCAACTTGGCCACCGCTTCCCGACCGTACCCGCTCCCACGATACCGCTCTACTCCATCTTTCTCCCCTCCTGATACTGTCTAAACCACTCGGGCTTCCACCCAAGTATAAAGACTCTCCATACCATGAAAGGCACCAACTGCACCGCTTCAGCCAACAATGACCTTCTTGGCATTCCCCCATCCATCATGAACGCTTGCCATACTAATAGCGGTACATACAAAAACTCAAAGACCAGTATTACGGCATAGAGAATCTGACGGGATTCGATCGCCTTCTTGGTGTTTGGTATAAAGAGTGCAACGGTAGCACCGACGAGGACGTTCATAACACCAAATTGCTGAGCAAATTGCATTGCGGTTGTCGTGACTTGAGCAGCAGGAGATCCCATTGTGTGGAGCAAAAAGTGACGCGGGAAGAACATGAAATAGGTACCCGCACCAGCCGTGACAAGGGACTCGAAGGCAAGGGCAATTCGGATGATATTGTAAGGAGCGGAAGGATCCACGCCTTTGAGGGAAGACGGAGTAGAAGACATCTTTTTGTTGATGACGAGCTAGTGCGCACGAGATTTTTAGGTAGTATGGGCTCCAGATTACACAAGAAGTTGCAATGATAAAATCATTCCGATCAAACTTACCTGACTTCTCTTTATATGTTCTCCTCTCAGAAGCTTGTTCCTGAGATAGCTCTCAACACGTTAGCTTATGATTTATGTTTTATGCCAAGACTCATCGACAGAGTATAGCCAAGAAGCCACCATAACGTTATGCTTAACCCAAAATAGGAAAGGCGCATTTAATAAATGCACGGTCAAAGTTGTAGTCGAGCCACTTTCTACATGATTATCATGCACTCGCTAGATTTTTACTTTTGCAGATTTACCATAACGAGAAGCACAATGTCATCCCAACAAATCTCTGTTCCTCGTGGCCCCGACCGTCAGCGAATGCTCAATGTGCTCGCCCAACGGAGATACCGTAAAGAATCCTCGCATATCACTCCCCACCTTTGTACTCACTCTGTTTAGGTCAGCGCAAGCGGGAGCGGCTACAATCTCTAGAGGCCAGACTTGAAACCCAAATCGACGGTACAGACGCAATATATGATTCTGGCCTAGAGACACGGATTGAGCACCCAATCCAGCCTCCGCTATTGGGGCCGGGCAACCCTGGCACACCTAATCATCCTCTATACGATCTGTATGCCGATGTTATGATTGGAGCTTCTGATGCGTCCTTTACGTGCCTTGCATCCCCTGAGTCGGCGTGTTCTGGAGTCGGCAACGACTGGTCCAACTCAAATAATTGGGAATTCAACAACATGTCAGAAAGTTCGTCATCATATGTGAGGGATCATTTCGATATCAACACCCTTCTGCCTCATGGTATGCCCTGGCAATTCTAAAGTCACACCTGCGGCGCTGATTATACTTATTATATTGGTCTGTAGGCAGTGCTTCTCAAAGCGTTACGTCTGCGTCCGACTCCCAGTTATCAGCAGAACTACAATATCTTGAAACTTCGCAGTCTACATTCCTATCAGAGGTTGCAATTGACATTCCAGTGTTCAAAACCATGGAGGTATCGCTTAAGATCGCACAGATGCTTGGAATTGCGAATGAGTTGCTAGACCTCACTACAAGTCGGGTCCTAGACGTGTCCAAAATTGCAGTCCCGTTAGGAGACTTACCCGAAAACTTACGTCCAACGGAAGCACAGCTCTCATTGCCACATCATCCAGTAATAGACATTCTTCCTTGGCCATCGGTGAGGACAAGACTCATTTGTCTTTTCTGTCAGCCTGAGGCTCCATGGCTATTTTGCAGCTGGTGAATTGTCTTGATGATGAGTCGGAGGGACTCCGCATTACATTAGATAGAAATGAACATTGGCATGATGGAAATAGCTGGGAAATTGGACAGGCCATCCTCAAAGACTGGTGGTGGGCAATGGATCCTGAGATCGTCTCTAATTCAAATCGACTAAGGCATGTAAGAGGAGCCCCCAAATTAAAGCTTTCAGTACCATAATAAGAACACTAGTGTTAAAGTATTATGAATAGTTGTATTTAGTTATAGTGTTATTGTTAAAAATACTGGTTTATTCGAATAGTTGGAAGGTCAGATCCAAGATAATCCTTCTAATTGCAACCTACTTGATTCCTTAAAGTACGACTTAAAATCGCTTTTTCCCTTTTTTAATAATAAAATTATTCAGGGCTATGAAGTTGCCTTTGCGTAGATAACCATGCTTGTCAATCAGGAAACATGTACAAGCGTTTATTTCCTGGTTGTAATTTGTCATTTTTTCACTTTCGTGCTTGGCTTCAATACCGACAGCGGAGACAACCACTGAAGGTTTGATATAACCGCACTTAGTGGAAGTAATTATTCGGCACTACACCAAACCCCAGGGCAACGATTATGTTATGTAGTGGATTTTCACCTTCTTAACCCCTAGCTGCAGACTTTCAGGCATGCTATCTCCGAAGCTGCCGGGATTCGTTGTTGGTGGAGTCTTCGAAGACGTCAGAGGTCAAAAAGGGAATTTCTTCGCCTTCACAGGATCTACTGTCCTTCATTCTTGCATCTTCCTAATTTAAACTGCTTTTACTTTCTACTTTCCCAATTGCACTATGTCATCATCATCTATTCCTAAGACCACACAGGCTTGGACTGTTCGAGGCAAAAATGGCTTTGATAGTCTGAAATTCGACAAGGAAATGCCAGTTCCTGAAGTGTCTGATCATGAAGTTTTGGTCAAAATCCACGCGGCCTCTCTAAACTATCGTGATTTGATTATTCCTAAAGGTTAGTTTCGAGAAATAACATCAATTAATTCCAAGGAGCACTCACCTACAACTTCAGAAAAGACCCACATGAATGCTAAAAAATCATAGGGAAATACCCATTTGCACAAGCAGACGGCGTTGTCCCCGGCTCGGACGGGGCAGGAGAAGTCATTGCAGTCGGATCAAAAGTCACCCGTTTCAAGACTGGCGCCAAAGTCCTGACTCTTTTCAACCAAGGACATCTTGGTGGTTCTTTGAATCCATGGACAGGAGCCACTGGACTTGGGGGAGTTATAGACGGAACCTTAAGACAATATGGTATCTTCAACGAGAACGGTCTTGTTGACATGCCCTCTTCCCTCAATTGGCTTGAGGCAAGCACACTCTCTTGCGCGGCTCTTACGGCATGGAACGCTCTTTATGGGTTGAAGCCACTTCAGCCTGGTCAGACAGTACTTACTCAAGGTACTGGTGGAGTTTCCATATTCGCCGTCCAATTCGCAAAGGCAGCTGGCGCAACAGTAATTGCCACGACATCTTCGGCAAAGAAGACTGAAGTCCTCAAGAATCTAGGAGCTGACTATGTCATCAATTACAAGGACGAGACAGAGTGGGGAGCGAAAGCGAAAGAGTTGACATTAAACAAAGAAGGTGTTGATCATATAGTCGAAGTCGGTGGACCACCAACCCTTACACAAAGCTTCAACGCTATCAAGATTGACGGAGTGATATCGATTATCGGCTTCCTAGGCGGAGTTGAGAAGGAGAAGCAACCAAGCTTCTTGGAACCTCTGAATCATATTTGCACTGTAAGAGGTGTTCTGGTTGGCAACAGGGTTCAGTTCGAAGACATGGTAAATTGGAATATAATTCCCGAAAATGTGTTTTGATAGAGTTGAGCTGAGAGTGCACAGAACCGCGCCATTGAGGCTAAAAAGATCAAGCCGGTTATCGACGAGAAAGTCTTCACCCTCGCAGAAGTTAAGGAGTAGGTTCTCGTCATTCTGTACTGCTTAACTATAACTAATTGATGCACAGGGCGTATCAATACATGTGGGATCAGAAGCACTTCGGAAAATTAACAATTAAGATCGAGTGAAGAGTTAAAACCTAATATTGGACTTAGGTAAAGACCCACTCATAGAAGCAAAATAATTAGAAAGTGTACAGACATTCAGCCATGATTGTGCCATCTCGTCAAAGCCAGTCCGGTTTTCCAATTGTGTTATGACCTTGAAATTCCGCGCTTCCTGCAGAATAATTAAATAAAGTAGATAACCATAGGGTTCGCCCTGAAGAACGAAAATTAATACTCATTCATCAAATTTTCGACTTCTATGTAACTTTATCAGCGAGCCAATTTACGTGAATAGCTGTGCCATATAGTGACACAACTTCTAGGCCGAAAAAATCATCATTTATACGAGACACAAGACACCAAAGCCAACAATATATGAGCATTCTTCATAAGTCAAATCGAAGTAAATTTCGAACGGTATGAGATCGGGTAAGTTAAGTCGACTGTATCTTATGTAATTAGCGATACTTTGCACGTGATACCAAAATTTATCTGTAACTAGACTGGTGCCTTAACTTCATTCCCTTTAGAGGTATTCTATAATCTTCATATCAACTTTCCGTTTTAGTGGCAAAGCTGGGTAGTGGTACGCGGGAGGATACAAGAAACTCAACGACTCTTTGTAGTGTTTGCCTGAAGACTTGAGGCTACTTGTCCTCATCTGTCAAGTCAACCTAGGTTTACTGCAACAGAACCAGCCCAATGACAACGACCCTCTAATCCACGCAACCATGTTCGACGACCTTATAGCCGAAGCAAAAGATGACCCAAGAATTATCCAGACTCACTGCGAGCAACAACGCACGAGTAGGAACGACAAACTAAAGCAGCAAATGCTCAGTCAAGAATTCAAAGGAGTCAGAACTGACGACTTTCTACTCCGAGCACTTGAACAACCAGATTACCAAGATCCTAGAAATAATCTCTGTGTTTGGGCAAGACCAACTCGGGCCGTCGTAGACATAATTGAGAAGGTCCAACATGAATTACGCGCACTCGCTCCAGGTGAGCTTAGGTCCTTCCTCAAACAGCAGCACCTCCCAATGTCCTAATCCAGCCAGATTCTGATACCAAAGTTTTGCAGGTATTTGGACGACGCCGTCATCGTGCTTACATATGACTGTTTTGGAGATCGCGCATACTCTCACTCCAGAAGAGGTAGCTGTGTGTGTGTCTACACTACGACCCTGTTTGAAAGAAATGGTAAACTGGCCTGTTAAACATCATACCAGATTGATCCAACCGAAGCTCAATATTGATGATGGAGCTGTGGTTCTCTCATTTGTTCCTGCCGCAGGAGAATGCCGTGACAGCGTATCTGATGATCAGTATACATACCTCCATCTTCGAAACGATTTGTCCAGAATAAGCTATGAAAATGGAGTTGAGGTGGTAGCAAGATATGCAACAACTTCTAGCCATATGACGATTGCACGTTTGGTAAGTACTAAAGACCACGGGAACAAAAGAGCGGTGGAGTCGTGGGTATCGAAGCTGGAAGCTCTAAATCTTTGGCTCGTAGAGAACTTTCACCCACAGTTGGGGCAGGCGAACGAGGTCGATATTGGTTGCGAATGGTATATTGGCGCAGAGCGACCACTAGAGATCAGACAGGGAAGTTTATGGTATGGTGGGGGTGAAACAATTGAGACTGGGGCTTTTTATTAGAACGTGAAATGCGTACGAGAATTATGAGGCGCTTCTCTACTAATGAATCTTCAGAGTGTCGTCTAAAGTTAGGAGCATGTGTCACTCAGATATTTTGACACAAGCAGGACCATAAGTTGATTCAAGCATTGGATAAAACCACCAGGTACAGGAAATACGGTACTTTCATATCTGCTACTGGTTGGCAGGGGTTCCTTGGTTGAAGTTCATGCTATATCCTCCAGTTTTCTCGTCCTTCACCATCTGAAAATTGTTTGTAGAAAGACCAAAGGGTTTCAGAATTCCGTTGCCCAGCTGTTACAAGAAGTCAGCATTGACGGCTAGCACACACCCCGAAATGTTGCATACCTGCTTCAATTTGTCCATCATTTCTCCAGTCTCTTTCTCCTGTGCTGCTTTTGTCCGAGGTGGTAGCGTTCTAAGTTGCTGCTGTACTATCTTCATATCTGCCGCGGATAGGTTTAGCATAGTCGACAGCGTTTTGTAATCTAGAAATTAATCAGAATTAACCAATAGATAGTGCGGTAGGTGGTTTTCGACCTTCTTCGGCACTTTGCAACGTTGACCATCCACCAATCTCACTTCTCGCCTTAGCTCTCCTCATCAGAGCTTTCGCGCGTATCCTCGCAATATCCGCGTCTCTGGAATCTGGCACAATAGTATCCTTGACCTCTAGTTTAGGCCCTGCTTTCGTAGCACCATCGCTGACAATTTCTTCATCGGCCTCTTCCTCCTCGGCTGCCTTCACATCATCCTTTTCAACATCACAATCCTTCGCGTCACTGTTGATGCTGTATAATCTGTCCAACCCATCCAGTGCCGCACTCGCAGATTTGACTGCCTCTTTCCAATTCTCAAGTTTCAAATGGCACGCGGCGATGTTGCTTTTCAATACTGCGATTTCGTATTCGAGGTAGTTTGGACACGTTGCTAGGGCCTGATCATATGTTTCGATGGCATCTTTGAATTCCGACTTTGCAAACAATGCATTTGCAGACGCTTTATGGACATTCGACTCATCTACAAGAGACTACTCATCGACGATTCTCAGTAAATACTCCTTCACCGAGACCGGTTACCGAAATAGCTCACATACAGCTTCTTCCTCGGGTGAGAATTTCACAACCTCCTCGACCTCGATAGGCTTGTTCTCATCATTCTTCCCATCTGCCGGTTTGTGCGCGAATCTCTCACTGCGAGATGCCATTATGATGTTGGATTCAGAATAAATTATCGAACCTTGAACGCTTGCCGTGAAGCGGAAAGGCTCCGCCTTTCGGACCCCTGAAATCTGCCCCACTAATGACCCCTCCATATCAGCATTCAACAAAGCAGTCATAACATCAACCTCCAGAACAGTATTTGCAGACAGATTATTATTATACAAAATCATAATTATGGCTCCAAGAACAGAGTACGTTCTCCCTTCGCTTCTCATTTTTCTAGTATAATATAAATTGCGGAGACTTCTCAAGGCATGCTTCCAAGCACGCAATACCCCCATTGTGGAAGCAGACTTGGCTAACCCGTGTATAGCTTTCCCCCAATACGAGCATGTATTTTCGATATGGATGGGTTGCTGTTGTATGTAAGCTCATAACAATTTACCTCTATCCCCTTCTTTCCTCTCCTGGTTTGATCTATACTCCCTCGAGAAATTGACGCTTTAGACCAAGTCTCTAATCGCTCAACGTGCAGGGACTCAGAAGATAAATACACAATATGCACAAACACCATTTTAGAAAGACATGGTAGGCCTAAATTGCCTTGGTCGGTGAAAGCCCAGATGCAGGGACGTCCGGGACCAGCTGCAGGCGCTATATTCCGAGCAGTAAGTGAACCTTACTCTTTTATTCCGTGCATTTTTTGCTTCCTCTCTTGTAAAGGCCCAATGTAAAAAGCCATCCTGATCCATTTACGAATCTTCATGCGACTTATAAATACTCTCTAAAAATTTCCACAGTGGGCAAACCTGCCCATAACCTCTGCAGAATTCCTGAACGAACAATCCGCCCTCCAACGCGAGCTCTTCCCCAGCTGCGGACCCCTTCCCGGCGTAGAGAAACTCCTCTCCGACCTCAAAACCGCCACTATTCCCCTCTCAGACTCGGCAAAAAGAGCCAACGTCCACATAGCACTGGCGACATCCTCACACTACGCGAACTTCAAGCTGAAGACAGATCACCTCACCTCCCTCATGTCCATTTTTACCCAAGAGCGACGTGTGCTTGGCGATGATGAGCGCATCCCACAAGGAAGGGGGAAACCAGCGCCGGATATCTATTTGCTTGCCCTTAAAATTATTAATGAGAGCCTACCTGAGGGTGAGCCAGAGGTCAAGCCAGAAGAGTGCTTGGTGTTTGAGGATAGTGTGCCAGGTGTGGAGTCTGGAAGAAGAGCGGGAATGAGAGTCGTTTGGGTACCACACCCAGAATTGAAGGACGAGTTTGCCGGGAGGGAAGGGGAGGTGCTTGCTGGTGCTACAGGCGAGGGCGATGGTGATGAGCATCAGATTGGGAAAGTGGATGATGGATGGGGTGTTGAGTTGGACAGTCTAAAGGATTTCCATTGGGAGGAATATGGGATTAGCATTGGTGATAGGAATGCCGAGAAATTGTAAGCCGTAAGGAAAGAAGCCACAATAGGGAGGAACTTGGTTGGGTTTGACATCCCTAACTAGCTTCTTCATGATGCAGGACAATAACCTATACTATTCTCCACTAATAGGACTAAGCTAAGTTTCCTCAACTCATCGAGGATAGTAAGCTCAAGTTTTGTTCTTACAAAAGCTCTAAACTATCAATTTCAGCAACGTGGAACGAATGAGAGATCTTCATAGGTTTCCTTGCACAAGATAAACTATTGCTAGCGATACGCGAGCCAAAATTAGTAAACGAGTAGTTATCTTCGCACAATGAATTTCTTCGCCCCTTGCGCGAGGATACCAGCTCACTTAGTCACTGTGAAGAGAACATTTGCTTGACTAGTGCGCAAGCTTTCTCGCAAAATTTACTCCTGAATCGGTGATGACCCGAGCTTTTGTTGTATATCGCAACTTGTTACTAGTGTTACGCGAACCAAAGGGAGCAAGCGAGAAGGAGGGCTGGAAGCGAGGTATTAGGCGAGGAGTAAGGTGAATTTCAAAATAGCAGGCGAGGATAGTGACTCCCTCGCTAGAGCTATGATAGGAAAATAACCGGCAAGAGCATTCTGGCTAAGTAATTACCTCGAATTGGAAACGGGTCGAGCTTTTGTTGCACGTCTGAAACGACTGCTAGTGCTATGCAAGCCAGTAGGGTGTCAGGGAGAAGGGTAGCAAGCAAGGTGTTGGGCGACAGGTAATTCATACAGTGGGAAGATATTAAGATAGATCTGCTCAGACGCTCCTGATATGTGACGGTAATCTTGACGGACAATCCATCCCTACATAGCACTATAACTGATCTCACAATCGCCAAAGATCCATTTCCATTTCCCAACATCGTTTAGATGGAAGCCTCTGGTATCAACACAACCGCCCTCCGTTTTCCAATCCCTCACAAATGAGCCCTCGCCCCTAATGCCGCCCTCCTCCTCTGCCTCCTCTTCACCCCCGCTTTATCCTCCTCACTCATTCCCATACCCTCCCCCTCCCTCTCAACCTGTCTGTATAGGCCCTCCCCAATAGTATCCGTCAACCTCAAAACCCTTGTACTAACCGTCGCGCCATCCCTCCGATTCTTTCCCTCGCGTCTACTCAAGGCGATCCTCTCCGTGAAATCCCACAAGCGGCCTTCAGGCAAGATTCCCCTCTCCCTGTCTCGTTTTGGCGACCAGGCGGAAGAGAGACGGCAGCGTGGAGGGGTCTTGGCGTTGCGGGATTTGGCGACTTCGAGGACGCCTTCTTCTTCGAGGCGGTTCCAAGCATTTTTGAGGGTTTCCTTGTTGACAGCTTCGAAGTAGGAGAGGTCGCCTTGGTGGTAGAGGGTTTTGCCAAGCTAGAAAGAGAGTTAAAAAGAGAGAAAAGAGGAAAGGCGCGCGGCTTACCAGTTGAGCACTATCTTGACACTTCTTTACGTCGAGCCAACCATCCCCTGAAAAGTTGAGTGGAGGTGTGAAACCCATACATGCTACTGCACCCAGCCAGAAGGCTTCAACGAAAGGCCAAATGAGGAAGCAGTAGAAATCAAAGTTCTCACGGCCTGCTGCTCTTTCGACATCTGCTAGATCAACTGCTGTGATGTTTCCATCCGTATCCCTCACAAGATCTACGATCCTGTCTTTCTCGAATGACAGGAGTGTGTTATCTAAATTGGTCGAGAGACCTTCGGTAGGATAGATGAACTCGCCTCGGAAGAGTTGCGACAGGAAGAGCACCTGGTCACGTAACTCGTCGTAGGTGATTCTCTGATTTTGTCTGTCACCACCACGCTTGACCCTGCTATACATGCTTGTGCTCACCAGCGCCTCTGTGATGAACAAATGTATCGTCATGTTGCGGTAGAAAGATAATTGGAATCTGTCGACTGCAAAGTATGTTGGTTCTGGTAAATCTTGAACCTCTCCAACAAGATCTTTACCCAGAACCTCAAGCCCACGCTGGATAACAACCGATGTGGGCGCATTGCCGAAATGTGCAACTCGTCCTCCCTTTGACTTGATTCGTTCGCAAAGCCATTCAACTCTGCGGATTAACTCTGCTTTACCAACACCTCTCCCTCTCAAAGTCAAGAGCACTGTGCCAATAAGAGCAGTAGGCATGACCACTGATACCGCATTGATGTCGGATAGTACCTTGTAGCCCATGGTTCTAAGTAGTTTCTGCCTGGAGGCTGAGTCGTTTATGCTAGTCATATCGAGCTCTTTTGGTATTCTTGTTGTCCGAGTTTGTTGCTCTTGTATAAATTGCTTCAAACTCCATGGTTCGTGAAATCTGACATCAACCCGTCCAAGTTTCAGAGACAATACCGAAGATGCTGAGAGAAAGTCTGCTAAATTCTCTTTCTTTTTCGGCATCCCGAGTAATTCGGTAACATAGCCTTCAGTCTCAACAACCTTATCGTATTGGGTGCTTACCGGACATATTATGGTGTCTTCCACCCGGCCAGATAGAACACTATCTAAAATAAAGCTTAAGATACCGAATTTAGGTGGAAGCAGTTTTCCTGTTCTTGATCGTCCACCCTCAATGAAACACTCAAAGTTAAATCCGCCTTGCAACAAAGTATCTATGTATGATTGAACCAGGGTGGTGTAAAGGACATCGTCGCCAAAACTTCTTCGTATCCACATGGCACCTATACGTGTAAATTCATGTGCTCGTAAATTGATCAGGAAACTTACCAGCATGCTGTAAGAAACTGCCAACCACAGGGAAGTTTAAATTATCCCCAGCTACTACCGTCGGCAAAGCCAAGCCCAATCTATAGCAGATCAATTGCAGAGAAACATAGTCAACATGTGACCTATGACAAGGTAAGAAGATAATACTCTGTTTCCTCTTCTCTGCCTCCTTAGCCACACTCCTTATCCTCAGGACTTCCTCACTCGAAACATGGATGCCTATTGTTATCGCCTTCAGCATCACCCTTATTTTCCAACCTAGAAATGATGACATACCTTGATGATAAGCCCTCGTAAGCAACTGAGTACAAAAATAATATGCACTCCGAATAAACGGCCGACTCTCCATTTTACAAATCATATCCCCCGTCATCTTCTCCGCCAACTCCTGCAAATCATGCACTAGTACCCCCCTCCTCTGATTCCTTTTCGCCTCATACCCCGTATCATTTTTATTCAACAGTCCCTCCGCCTCCTCGGTCGCAATTCTCTTTTCCGCGAGCTCGGTGATGCGTTGTTGCAGGATGGGCGTAGAGAGTACGGCGGCTGTCATGTTGTCTGAGAATCCCGGGTAGAAGATGGGCTGGCCGATGAAGTGATCGTAGGCGCGCCAGCCTGTGCCGGAGACATGGAGGGAGACTTCGCGAAGGAATCTGGGGAAGGATAGGTCAGTATTGAGCTTTGCTAACGGGGTTGGAAGGCAGATTTACTCTAGAGGATTTGATCTAAACCTCGCCATATGTTCCACCAAATTCCTTTCCTTATCCTCCCTGCCAGCTTGCGGCGGAGGATCAACATAACCACTCGGATGCAGAGTCACCGTATCCCCCAAAATCTCCAGATCTGGCGCCGCATCTCGGGGTCCCGAGTCCTTCATCCTGCAATTCCTCAAAAGTTATCTCAATCTCTATCCAGTGTTGATCATAAACACATATCTCCTCAATTGTAATAGTAGTAGTGGTGTTGTTGGTTTTCCCCAGACAGCATTCATCGGAGGTTCACCCAATACACCTCGGCAGGCCCGAAAATCCGGGGCCGACATGGGGGTAGAGCCGCTAGCGTTGACGCCCTGAGCTTAAATTTCGCTAGCATGTGAATTCGCCAAACTTTTATCCAAGCTCCCCTCCATCATCGACAGACATCCACATCAGGCAGAAATCCACAACATGGCGCCTACAACACCACGCTCCAAATTACCAGACGGCAAGGAGACAATTGCACAAATTCTTCTCTCCCGCGCTCACTCCCCAGCACGCGCCGCGGTCATTCACTCAGAACGCATCCTACAACGTCCCCTCTACCTCAAACCCACCGAACAATCCCTTATACCCTCCGCCCAAACCACCCGTCGCAATAAACGCACACAAGCCCTCCAAAAGAAAAACCGAAAGCTCAAACCCCTATCCGCACGCCAGAAACGCTCTTTAGGACTTTATACCCTCGAAAAGTCTGCTCGCAAATACAGCATCTACGCCCCCCTCCACAAGCTATGGCTGGGTTACATGCAAGAAGTGCTAGATGTAGAAAAAGGTCTCCCGATAACCTCTGGATCTGCGGCGAAACTCTGTAGTTGCGATTACCACGGCGCTCTGCTCGAAGTAGTCCGTAGCCGCTGTGTGAGTCGCGTTGGCGTCGCGGGGATAGTAGTGAAAGACACCAAACACGCTTTCGAAATCATCACGAAGAATAACGAGGTCAAACTTTTACCTAAGGAAGGAACGGTGTTTAAGTTTACGATTCCCGTTCCCTCGCCCAGGTGCACCGAGTCGAAGGATGGAGAGTTGAAGAACAAGGAAGGAAAAAAGAAGGATTTGGTGTTTGAGCTCCATGGTGATCAATTCATCTACCGGGCAGCGGATCGCGCGAATAGGAAGTTCAAGACACATTTTTTGAAGGATCTATGAGCTAGACCCCCTACTCCACCAGGTTGCAACCACCAAGCTTGCACGTTGAATCAACAAAGGGTTTCATGTGAATCCTCTCACCAACAAAGCCTTGAGCCTGGAGGTTGAACATTATCCTCTCCTCTGGCCCCACAAAAACGCCTCGACGTCAAAAGAAGTCTCACATACCTCACAGGTCAGTGGTCCACAACATACGGAATTCAACCACCCACGCGCCAACGCGTGTCTGAAAACGAGAACCCGGTTTCTGGGAAAGTCGTGGCATTTCAAAACGTGTCCGTGTGGAATCTGCCATTGGCAAGCGATTTCTGAAAAACAAATGACATGAAGGCAAGTGTAGACGAGCCATTGCCGTCATCGCACAACCCTATTGGGGCCCTGTCGTCGAGTCAAAATTTGCCATGAGATACATTATCATTTGTAGTATTTTGGTACGAAGTAGTATACTATCACCGCTCTCATGGCCACAAACAACCATGGAATTCTACCTAGCTACCTGCCTCACTGTATCGCCCTATCTAGGGCAAATCATCGCGCGCTCTGATCAGTTCCGCAACAGAGGCAAAGTACAAATACAAGTGAAATTTCGCCGCAACAAAAAAAAACGCGTTCGCCCAAATGCTCCTATGGAATCTTTCCGTGTACCGTAACTCCATGCTTTGATGTACTTCCAAAAAAAATGCAGCAAACAGAAACAGAAGCGAAAAATAAGGTGCAAAGCAAGTATTCCCTTTCCCATATTTCGTGATTCATAAACATCCATCGCAAGCAATTCCTTGAGATCGTTTCTAGAAAAACGCCAATTCCCTAATTCCATTATTTTCCGTGCATGTCTGTCGTCCTTCCCATTCATGAACCTTTTATTTCGTCCTGACCTGAAAGTAGTATGTGAAAACGCATTATCTGTGAGGTAGAATATGACCCTAGCAGCCAGAATGTTTCACATGTAATTGTGAGCAAACTGAGGGTGCTGCTGTTGATTAGGAGGCTGGTAGTACTGCTGATATGGGTGATTTGGTAAAGAAAAGTCGGCCGTTTTTAGAAGTGGGTTTGGGATTCCACTAGGCAGAGTTGGCCTGGCAGCTGGTGGTGCCGGAGGTAAACTGACAACAGGAGGCGGTGGTGCTTGGGTCGTACTCGGAAAGAATTGAGACAAGGAAGGTTGTTGTGGGACAGACTGTTGTTGAGGAAGATCGTCGGCCGGCCATCCCCATTTGGTCTTCAATTCCTTGTTGATGAATCCGACCTTCCATCCAGTTTCTGTACGAATCTTCTCGAAAATCTCAAGAACCTCTTCTTGTTCCCGATGGATCACAAGACACTCGGCGGCAATAGCGAGAGAACGCAAAGCTACACTGGCAACGCCCCTATCTTTGACGTGTGCGACTATCCCGCAAATTTGATGAGCATGATGCAATTGCATCGTGCGCATCTCCTCGATGATGTTGGACATCAAAGGATGAATTTGTGCCAGGAGACACATTGCGGTGTGATAGAACAGGCGTCCAACGATGGTAGCACGTTTAATTAACCTATGTCTTATTAGCATGTTTCAAATAATTCTGTCAAATTATTGCTCACCAGACTTCCGGAAAGGCAGATTTGGAGCTGTTCTGGGAAGGTTGAAGATAAGCCATAGGTTGCATCGTTCTCGGGATGTTTTCGTGCCAGCTGTCACACAAGTTCTTCAACCTTTGCCATTCCGTGTACCTGGTATTGAGTCGAAGCTGTTCGTCACGCGGCGACGCCTCTTGGAATCGTGGTATCGAGGCTCGAAAATTGGCGATCTTCCCCACAATGTACAGCATCCGATGAACCCACACCTCCTCCTTTCCAAACTCTGTCTCCCGTTGGAAGTCCATGTCGACTCCCCATTGATCTGGTTCCCATGCTAATTTCCAATTGAAGTGAAGACAACTCAGCAATTCCATACCAACATTCAACCAGAAACAAGCAGCACCTATTCCTGTACTTCTGGCGTTCCAACCACATTCCTTGATCAAAGCTCGAGCACCTGCAATGTGGTTCATACGTTGCATTGCACGCTCGGACATAATTTCGTAAACGTTCAGAATAACGGCCGTTGTTGCACACACAGTCGTCTCTCGGTCCGGATTCTGCAAGGAACGTAGTAACTGGGTCGTGGCTGTATCGTAATAATAAAGCGCCTTGTCTTCGTGGTACATAGGATTGACGAGGGTTAGATGCCGAGCTCCACAGGCAAGAAATGCATTCAACAGCATAGGTTCACCCAGGGCGTGAAAGGGAAGGAGACGGGAGAAATGTTTGTGAGGATCCATACTGTCCATCCACAAACCGACTTCCTCAACAAAGACTTGCATGAAGAGAACTTCTTCTTGGGAGTCCAAAACACGACGAGGCTCATTGGGCGGTGGAGTTAAAGTTTGTTCGGTGTTGTTGGAATATGACAACGATGGAGGGCCAAGCAAGGAAGCATCACTACCTGCATGTGAATGATGTCGACTGTTTTGCCTCGAATGTGATTGTTCATGCTTGACGGCCAGATTTCCATCTGGATATGATCCCGCCTGATGTTGAATTGGCGGCAGCGCATGGCGGGAAAGTTGTGATGGAGGTGGTGGGGGAGGTTCAAGGATTGTCGCTCGGGCAGGATATTCCAATGTCGATTCTCGAGGAGGCGTGATTACTTGTTGGTCAAGATGCGCATAGCGGCCTAAGCCGCCTTTGTATTCGGATGCAATTTCTCGAGATTCATCTTGAAAATTGACTTGTAATCTATTAGTATGTGTACATATAACAGGACCAAGAGGCGTACCTTTCCAATCTGCGGTGGGTGGTATCATAGGTGGCGATTTTACTTGTGTGTCGATGAAGTTGAGGCGCACCCCTCTTTTGCATTTTCGACTTGACTTTCGACAATTCTGACATTCCGGTAAACCTTCGTCGCATTTCAAATGTCTTTCTCTGCATGTCAAACATCCTGTCCGCACCCGTTTGGGCTTGCTCACCACCGCAACTGGAGGCTCCCTAGCGTCAGCAGTTGCGACTTCAGGTGTCGGCATCTGAGTGTTATTCCTCGATCCTCCCTTGGACTGCTGCTTCACTTGCCCACCAACCCTCTGCCTCTTGGAGGGCTGGGGACTGATGTGGTGCGGATGGTAATTGTTTGGTGGGGTGAATTGTTGATCGCCTACGAGGGTGAGGTCGGATGCAGTGGATGCGGAATACAATGGCGACTGCTGGTATTGGTATTCAAGATCGAATCCAGGCGCAAGATAACCTTGGGTATCGTATGCCGCCACGATGAAGGTTCTGCGATTTCTCGCAGTAGTAGCGGTGCGGATTCGGCAGTACCCCCAGTAACATTGGCGTCCAGCTAAACAAGTATCTCGGTACTGGGACTAGGACTTGGACTGTCAATGCTTGGTTGGATATTAGTCTTTTTGTCAGCTTCCTAGGGCACAATCAATAGGCGTAGTGTTCTGGTAGACTTCTTTTTTTACTTTGGTGAGAGCCAGCGGAGACTTGGTGATCCGAGAGGTGGTTCGCGGGCGAGACTCTTTTCAAGACTGAAACCTGCTTGGGCCAAGAACGAGGGACTGACTGAGTGGATGGAAAATGGAGGCTGCAGACGGGAAGGTGCGAAGGGTTGAATGTTTGCGTGAGTGTGGGAAGAGAGAAAATCCAATTGAATGAACGAGTGTAAGGTCAAGGGAAGAGCAGCAGAAGCGAATGGTGTGAGTGTGAGTGTGAGTGTGGGTGTGAGTGTGGTGTTGTTTGGAGGAGAATAGTAGTGAACGTGTTCAACAACCGTGATAGACGATGATAGCTTGTCCCTTGTGTTGGGTTTGGGGCCCTCGGTTGCAGAAGACTTGAATCTCGAAGTGCCTCCTAGTCTCCACGTCTGTTCGGTTTGGAATGCCTGCAATTGCCGGGACGCAGGGCGGCTTTTAGTGGAGCCTAGGCGAGGGCGACGATGGTCTGTGGGCACTTAGAAACTCAGATGTACGGATGTCTGTTCAGTCTTTCCTGTGTCTGTGAGATGTGAGATTGACTTCGGTGCGACGGTGAGATGTGGAGGAAGTTGGCTGTGGAACCGGACACAATATGCGACGAGGGAGTTGTGGAGAGTACAGTCATATCATACGTGAGGGATCGAGGGGACACAAAAACTCAAGGACTCAAGAACTCAAGAACTCAAGAACTCAAGGACTCAAAGACCAAGGGGCATCGATCAGGAAAATGAAAGAGATAACGAGCGTGACAATGGTGATGAGAACACCGATAGCGCGCCCGTCGGCTGCTCTATTGTATTGTTCACGTTGGACGTTCAAACTCCTCCTTGACCAGGGTCTTATTCTAGGTGTCCCCGACGTCGATATCTGAATAACCTCACATCAGATTCAGGGGCCGGTGGCCAACGAGGTTGCATTGGACGCATTCCACCCGCAGTTGCAGGGAACAAGAAGTTCTTGGTGTTCTTTTCCTGGGCGCTGGACTCTCCTCACTCTGCTCATCCCTCCTTTATCCCTCCTTGAACCCCAGTCAGATAGGCGGAATCCTTGTTCCTCTCGTCAGAGGCGTACCGAAAACCAAACTCCCGCGCTCAAGTAATATCAGCCGCTGGCATCTGCTGGACAGCCATCTGCGGTCTCAGTCTCAATTGGCAGCGCCCATCGATGGGGCCCGCAAAACAAGATGCGGTCCGTCTGTAAGGATATGTAGGTGTATTGGTCCTGCAGAGCTGGGACAGATCTCTGAGACTTCTTCGCCTAGGATATATATTAAGATCTTGCTCGTTCAGCCTGGCTAAACAGCCGCTCTGCTTGAATATCAATAGTTCAATTCCGTCTGTTACCTCGATAGAGGAGACTGAGAGGTCCAAGAGAGTTAAGCATCGGACAAACTGCCAACTTGTGTACCCCAGTCTTCAGACACCCCTCGGCGGGTTTGCACCGCCGCATCGTCCTCGAAGATGTCACAGAACATGCAGCAAACAACCATCACTCCCGCACGTACCTATTCTCTGAAGCCTCCAGACGCGCAGGGGATCTGGAACATCATTGGCCCCAAGGAGAATTAAAATGCTTTCAGGTGGTATGTGGGAGTTTCTCGAACCTTGGTGAACTTCGCGGGTCAGGGCCGATCACTTTCTTGATGCGAGTCTAGCTGCAGCACTCCTACACAGCCATGGGAGTTCAAACTGGCCCCGTGCAGCGCGCGAGATACCGAGGAGGATACCTAGAGGCCGCTATCGTGCAAAGTATTTCGGATGAGAGTGTCTCCAGTTCCCACAGTACGAGATCTGTGGTCAGTGTTCAATAATAAGAGACCTATCTGGCCGTTCCAACTGGCCCCCATCACATGAGCCACCGAAGGGAGAAGGAAGCCAGTTGGTGATAGCTGATTTCCCACTTGTTTGTTCAAGATGTCCTGCAGCACGCCTTCACCTTGCGTCAGACGCAAAAGCCAACCGTTGACGGCATCGGCACTCCAACATCGCCGCGATACAAGACCCGCGCGGCGACCGTGGCCAGTATCGTGTTCAGTGGGAAAGAAAAAATACATGGCGTGATTCAAATATGGTCAAGGATTGCGTAGTATTATTGAAAGTACCGAGTTGAAGCATGGAGAAATTCCGAAGTCTTGAATGGAGCCTAATAATAGACTGTCACGTGAAGAAAAGTAAAATAAGCGAGGCACTAGCCGCGAGATGACAAGGATTGATTGGGCCAACTTGCAACTTTTGAAGTCGAAATAGCATTTCTTTTCGTGTTTCGAGCGGTTAAAACATATATTCATTCGTCTTCATTCGAATTTCAGCTTCTCAAGCTGCAACAGCGCCTCATATCCTCGAATAGATTGCCAACAGCTTCTGGTATCTTTCCATGTGCTCAGTCTCCAGTCCCCCCCGCCTTTGTCCCATTTCTCGAACACCAGATCGAGATCTTCTGCGCAAAAGCCAGTCACCCGAGCTGTAAAAAAGGGACTTTGCGTTGCATCATTCACCTAACGGCTGCCAGCTGTGGTGTCACCAACCACACTAGAATTAGACTTTAAACTTTTAATCTATCAAACGCGCTGGCTGTATACGAGAATCCCAGCAGCGGGAGATCGACCCCAGAATCCTGAGAAAAAGATGACCCAGCCTCAGCCTCAACCTTCCTACATCCTTCGAGGTCATGGCACCCAGGTTCACTCTACCTCTTTCATACGACGCAACAGTCGTCTTATAACTGGCGATGCAGAAGGATGGGTCGTGATCTGGAGTCTTGCCATCAAACGACCGGTCGCGGTGTGGAGAGCTCATGAGGGTTCTATTCTTGGAGCGGAGGCGTGGGGTGACCACAGAATCATCACGTAGGTTTTACCTTTTCGGCTAAGCATCTATTCATCTATATTTATATTCTTGTTCCAACATCTTTTTTATTCGTTGTACCTGCATATGCTCTATTTTCATTTTCTCAAAACTGCAAAATCTCTTCGTCGACCAAGTTGGCGTTGCTATAGTTCCTCCGCGCTTATTTTTGCCGTCGTCACGTTGCTGACCGGTCCTCGCAGGCACGGAAAAGACAACAAATTGATTGTGTGGAAGTTGTCCGAAGAGGGCGAGGAGTCAATGAGCGTAGTTCTGCCTGTTGATACTCCTCCCGAACCAAGGAAACAGCCATGGCTGCTTCATGTGCTCGATGTCAATACTATGAATTTCTGCTCATTTGCGACATGCCAAGTGAGTCAACAAGTGCCACCAAGTGGTGACAATAATGAAGAATTGCTGATTGCTGTGCCAAATATATTAACATCTGAAACTGTGAGTGGCACTCACCGACAGGAAAATAGGAAGCTAATATATTTCGCAAGGTCGATATCTTCCACCTTCCATCTTCAAAGCGAATACATACCGTCCCTAATAAGGGTACGTTCAAAGGTGGGATGATAATGGCTATCTCGATTTTCCACCATACTCAAAGAGAACTTCTCACGGTCATTGCGGGCTATGAAAATGGCAGCACGACAGTCTCCCAGCTCTCATCTGATGGTAATTGGAAATTGCTCTACTCCGCCCAAACTCACTCTCAGCCAATCCTCTCACTCCAAGTTGAGCCCTCAAAGCAATTTTATGTCACTTCATCGGCTGATGCAATAATTGCTAAACATCCCATCCCCATGTTTCTTGAAAACACTATCATGAACCCTGAAGATCGCCCCCTTAAGGTCAGCCAGACGAACCATTCTGGCCAACAAGGCTTGAAGATGAGAGACGATGGCAAAATCTTCGCTACAGCTGGGTGGGATTCGAAAGTAAGAGTCTACTCCGCTAAAAGCTTGAAGGAACTGGCAGTACTCAAATGGCACAAAGAAGGTTGTTTCGCCGTGGCTTTTGCTAGTGTGACAAGTAACTCAGATCCAGAAGGTGGTGAGAGGGACAAAGAAAGTGATGCGGCTCTCGTCAAGCCTTCAGGTACAATGACAGTCAAGGAAGAGAGACTTTGGAAAGTTAAGACAGCACATTGGATTGCCGTGGGCAGTAAGGACGGGAAAATTAGTCTTTGGGACATCTACTGAAGGATTGGCATCTCGGCCATCGCCCAAACACCACCCCAACTTACATATGGTTAGAATTATATCATGATCCCAAGGCCCTGCACAAGGGAGATGCAGTCGAATCGAGAGAAAAGCCTTCATCGGGTGCGCGCAGCAACAATGCACGGATACCACCGCGAAAAAGCTTACCGGGTACTAAGAAGGAATTGCTATGCTCAATGGATCACTTAAACCGGTTTGCGGATCAAGCACACAGGCGGAATTTTAGCTTTGTCTACAAGAAACTACGTCAAGTAAACGCACAACCACTCAGCTGTGCTGGTGTGCTACAGATCTCACGAAACATCTCGAAATGAAAATCTTACTAGTCTCGATAGACTAAAAACCCTCTCAACAGGGACAATATCTCCGGCTACCATGGACTAGCATTCTAGAATAGCTTCGAAAATTGAAGAGACCATGTCTAGATAATTCACTCTCAGAAGTCACGTTCCCAGAAACATGTGCAACAGTAAAACCTCTCTTCCTCATTCCCTACTCCCTACTTTTCTAAATCCCCAATCCAACAAGCAGAACATATTCCCTAAGCAATCGCTAAACCAGAAAGCTATTTGACGACCTGTGAATAACCGAACCTCTCCATCTCTTGAGCCCGTAAACAAATCGAATCCTTTCTCTCCAGAACTACTACATCGCCTATGGACCCATCCCAGCAATTCCTTAACCATGCATTCTTCCCCCATCTCCAGCGCTATAAGCC